>BPLR01006321.1:0-48814 GCA_021605095.1 Caerostris extrusa
AATATGAATTTCCAAGAAAATCCTTTTGTTTATTGTTCGTTCCCCCCCAAAATTCGAACGCCACCTGATCAAAATGAGGGATAGCCCACTGTACTCAAGAAAGCTTCCATAACATAATTTTGACTGCTGCAAGATGTAAATTGAATTAGGCCTGGGCAAAGGAAATTGCCACACAGAAGTGTTCGATACCAAAAAACACGTCGCATATCTCAAAATTTTATGAGACGTAATTTATTCGAAGATACAAATCCAGACCAAGATGGTCTCTTGGGAAGTTATGAATATTGAGATACGAAGTAAGAATGACTTTCTTATGAATATTTTAAGATTCGTTTTTGCTATTTTTTGTGAAATTCTTTTTAATACAATGTTTAAAAAAGATGTATAAAACTTTAAAAAAAAAAAAAGAATCATATTCAAACTCTGCAAATGTTGAATATGCATTTGGAATATTTTTGATTAGTTCTATTTTAATATAAAAACGAGTATCATGCATAAGTTGCTAATTTTCTTGATACAATTCTTTGTACAATTATTACAATAAAATTTCAATTAAAAAATTACAATTATTACAACAAAATTATTATTACAATGAAAAATTACAATTATTTTAACAAAATTATTATTACAATAAAAACTTCAAATTACAACGAAATTATTACTAAAATGAAAAATTATTATTACAATTATTACAACGAAATTATTTCTAATTTAAGATGTTTTATTCGAACCCGATACCTATGGTACCGAGTGCCACAGGTATCCGGGTTCTAGCTCTTTGTGCTATGGATATTTGTAGGGGTTCGGAATCCACTTTAAACCGTAGGTCCCGGTCCCTAATAGGATCGTAGAGCGTTGTGGGAGTGGATAGTGTTACTCGCATCCTTAGCATGTCTTCAAGTTACACGTGGGCCAATGGGTAGAGCCTAAATGAGTAACAGCTGAGAAGCCCCTTTCTTATGGCATAAAGATTAACTATCTGTATTGCCTGCTGAATTAGAACAACAACAGCAACATAATTGTTTTCTTTAAAAACACTTTTTCTAGAGTTATTTGAAGGAAGCAAACTATTAAAATCTATCATTAGAAAAGAACAAAAATTATTATTAATTTAATCAATATAATGTTTTCTTAAATTAAAGGCACATTATTAAAGAAATCAACTTTGTTTTATATCTTCTTTTATAAAACACTTTACTTTAAGGCATAAAAAAATGAAGCCTAGATGGAATTAATTTTGCGAGAACTTCTCTTAATTTATTCGCGAATTACTTCGAATTTATTGCAGACTGCCGCAGCTTTTGTTTTGATACCAGACAGGCTGAAATATTCCCCCTGACAAACAACATGAATGTTTCATTGCCACTCATAAAAATATGAATTTCAAGAAAATTCTTTTGTTTATTGTTCCTTCCCAAAAATTCGAACGCCACCTGATCCAAAAATGAGTGATAGCCCGCACTCAAGAAGCTTCCCTAACATAATTTTGACTGCTGCAAAATGTAATTGAATTGAATTAGGCCTCGCCGAACAAATTGCCACAGAGAAGCGTTTGAAACACGTCGCACGTGCCGAAAAACACGTCGCATGTCTCAAAATTTTATGAGACATAATTTATTCAAAAGATGCAAATCAAAGACCAAGATGGTCTCTTGGGAAGTTATGGATATTGAGATACGAAGTAAACGAATGACTTTCTTATGAATATTTAAAATTCACCCTTTTGCCATTTTTTTGGGGGCAATTTTTTACCACAATATTTAAAAAAAGATGTAACCAAATTTGCAAAAAATTTTTGATTAGTTGTTTTTCTATTAAAATAGGAATTCTGCTTAAATTGTTATTCAATTCTTTGTATAATTTTTGCAAATTATTATTACAGTGAAAAATTATATATTTTTATTCGAACAGACCTATTGCAGTGAAAAAGTATAACAATGAAAAATTATACAATTATTACAATGAAAAAATAATCAATTTTGAATTTCCTGTGCCATGGATGCTTTTACCGAGCGGGTTCAGAATCCTCTTTAAATTGTAGATCAAATCCTAATAGGAACGTAGAGCGGTAATAGGTGTATGTGGGGGGGGTTAGTATTACCTTCGCTTACCTTAGCATATCTTCAAACTACACGTGGGCCTCTGGGTAGTGCTAAATGAGTAACAGCAGTGCAGCCCTTATTTATGGCGTAAAGATTAACTGTCTCTGTATTGCCAGCTGTATTAGAACAACAATAGCAACAGAATTGTGTTCTTTAAAAATATTTTTCTACAGTTATTTGAAGGAATCAACATATGTTGTTAGAATTAAATTATTATTAATTTAATCAATATCATGTTTTCTTAAATTAAATGCATATTACTAAATCAAATAATCTAACTTTCCTATCTTCTTTTATAAAAGGTTTTACTTTAAGGCATTAAAAATGAAGTCTAGACGGAATTAATTTAGCGAGAACTTCTCTTAATTTATTCGCGAATTACTTCCGGAATTTATTGCAGACTGCCACAGCTTTGTTTGATACCAGACAGGGTGAAATACTTCCCCTGACAAACAACATGAATGTTTCATTGCCACTCATAAATATGAAGTTCCAAGAAAATTGTTTTGTTTATTGTTCGTTCCCAAAATTCGAACGCCACCTGATCCAAAATGAGTGATAGCCCTGCGCTCAAAAAAGCTTCCATAACATAATTTTGACTGCTGCAAAATGTCAATTGAATTAGGCCTGGGCAAAGAAATTGCCACAGAGAAGCGCTCGATACCGGAAAAACACGTCGCATGTATGAGACATAATTTATTCGAAGATGCAAATCAAGACCAAGATGGTCTCTTGGGAAGTTATGGCTATTGAGATACGAAGTAAAAGAATGGCTTTCTTATGAATATTTAAAAATCCTTTTTGCCATTTTTTGGGGAATTTTTTTTTTAACCACAATGTTTAAAAAAGATGTAACTAACTTTAAAAAAGAAATATATATATATATTCAAATTTTTTAAATTTTGAATATGTATTTTGAATATTTTTGATTAGTGGTTTTTCTATTGAAATAAGAATATCATATCCAAGCCGTTCATTCGTTTGATGTAATTCTTTGTACAATCATTACAATGAAATTATTGAAGAATTGCAATAATTTCGACAAAATTATTATTACAACGAAAAATTACAATTATTACAACGAAAATATTTCATAATTACTAATTTTAGTTTTTTTTATTGTAATATGTTACAAAGCAAATTGAAGACTTGTCAAAAAGACGAATCTTATCATACATCAGTTGAAATTCATTCTATATAGTGAACATCATAAGACATGTGTTTGATTTTCTATGTGTCTGAGATCTTGTCTTATTCAGTTTTAGTTGTGTTTTTGGTTTACAAATTCAGAGAGGAATGCCAGAAACAGCAAAGGATAGTTGATGTTTTTAATGTTATTTAATTGTTGTATTTCATTACAAGTTAAATTTAAATGCCCCCCCCCCCCGTGCTCCAAAAGCTTGGATTCTGATTCATAGAAATTTAAACGGGTTGCACATTTCGTAATACCAATCAGAAAAACATTAAAAAACAACATTTTTAAAAATTTATTTTACAAATTAAAAATTTAACATCATTAAAAACTTATAAAGAACAAAACATTTAAAATTTATAAAACATTAAAAACAATAAATTTAAAAATTCTAAAGTATAAAACATCAAAAATTAACATTTTAATAAAAAATTTAATTTTTAAAAAAATTAAAAATTAAACATCAAAAACTTATTGATAAAGGATGTTTTGAAATGTTAAGTTGCAGTATCTAAATTTACACTTTTTTGTTGATGTATTTTTAAAAAGAAGGGCATTTTTTGCACAGAAATTAAAACCAGTACAAAAATTGGTGATAAGTAGAAAAAAATTATTTATTAACAAAATTTATACAATTATTTGCATATTTGCAACATACTTTTATGCATTTATATAAAACATATTTCAAAATATAGTTAATAATATAGTTAATACTGACATTTTCATTCAAAGGTTTCTCAACAATCATTCAAATTATTGAAGCGAATGTAAGATGAGATTGGTAACGCAATAGAGAAACCATAAAGTTGCACATCAAAATTTAATTTAAAATGAATTAACCACCAAATTTATTAAAATATATGTATAACAAATTCACTTACGACATTTAAAATTGCGAAAAATAAAAGTAATCAAAAGAAAGTTCACATTAAAAGGAATCTAGTCAATAAAGAAAGAATTCTTTCAAAGACTTCACCATACTTCACAGAATGAATATTCAAACTATTTCGACTTTCACAGATTGCATTAATCAAGACATAATTAAGAAACCCTGAATGCAAATTTAATGTTTAGATTGAACTAATTACTTCCCCTTTGAATTACTTTTATTCTAATTAATTATTGAGATAACTAGAACATAACTAAGATGAATAATGAAATTCGTCATATCCTCCGTTTCCAATTTTGTTATTCGTTTGTTTTTGAAAGTCCAAATGACAAATGGCACGTTTCAATGATTTAAATTAATCATATAAAGCAGAATTTAATTAAAATCAAGCACATAATTAAAAGCAAAAAAAACTAATCCCTTACGTAAATTTTACTAAATTTTTAAAGTTCATGCGATGAATGCAAAATGGATGCTTGTCTATTGTTGAATAAAACATATAATGCGTGAATTTTTTTTCAAAAATAATCTATGCAATACAAGTTATTAAAGTCGAGATCAAAATTCTAACGTGTATGAGAAGGTTTCTTCAAAAGATTGCTAAATTAATCCATATTTGTGTTACATGTCACGAAAAAAAAATTCAGAAAATAAATACTCTTATTGTCAAACTGACTGCGGCAAAACGACTATTCCAGTTTTATTTATCAACGATTTAATCAGTTTAATAACATAGGCATTTTTGTGACAACGGAAGTTTTAAACCAGTAATCTTTGAATCATCTAGGGCCTTTTTTAAACATTAATTGGCATCGTCTATAATAGTTATATATGTCAAAAAAACCACCGATAGGTAATAAAGGAAGATTTTCAAGGGTTAACTATCCTTTAATTGAGGGTCTTATAAAAGAAAAACAAAAATTTCCACCAGGGAGCGTGTCTATTCATGTGACACAATTTATAAAATTGCCTCAATCACCATTGAATATATTCAATGGTGATTGTATATATTATATGGTGCTTGTATATATTATATCAATTGTACATGTTATATTGGTTTCTAAAAGCAGTGATTACGATAGGATGCCACCGGCGTATTTAAACCTGATTCTGTTTGGACGTTAACTACCTACATTACCACTAGCCTAGGCCACGAGTTAGGCTAGCAATGATTTTAGTGCATTTTACATTTTTTCGACATCGGAAGCCTTGTGTTCCACGAGTTTCCCGTAACACAAAAATTGCAATAGGTGGCTCCTAGAAGGAATGATTTTAGAATACTGCAATTTCATTCTATGAAAAATCATGGAAACTCCTATCATAGAAAATCCTCACTAAACAGTCCTACTATCTATGCGCTGCTTATATAAACGAAAGGATTTGAACTTGTATTCTCTTATACTCTAAATGCCAACTTAACCTAGGGACAGCAAGTCTGGCTGAATCGCATAAATATTCCAAACTACAGTATAATTTAATTTGGGAATATTACCTCATTTACATTCCCTTATAAAGTTAATAATTTTTGGCAGATTTCATGATAGAGACACTGTTTTGGCAACCAACCACTATCAGTAGGACCTGTGTTTTGGATTTATTACAAAATACATATTGTAGTTAAACATTATCGGTAAGGGATTCTTAATGTTTTATAAAATCGGCAACAATTGTGGATGGTACCTAAAATGTTTTTAATCGATATTAATAGCTATTAACAAATAGATATTTTAATAGCAACATAATTATGTTGTTTAAAATATTTTTCTAGAGATATTAGAAGGAATCAACCCAATACAATACATCGTTAGAAAAGAACATAAAATTATTATTAATTTAATCCATATCATGTTTTTCTTAAATTAAAAGCATATTATTAAATCAAGTAGTGTACATTTTCTATCTTCTTTTATAAAATGCTTTACTTCAAGGCATTAAAGCTAGACGGAATTAATTTTTGCGAGAACTTCTCTTAATTTATTCGTGACTAACTTCGGAATTTATTGCAGACTGCCGCAGCTTTGTTTGATGCCAGACAGGATGAAATACTTCTCCTGACAAACAACATGAATGTTTCATTTCCACTCAGAAATATGAATTTCCAAGAAAATTCTTTGTTTATTGTTCGTTCCCAAAATTCGAATGCCACCTGATCCAAAATGAGTGATAGCCCTGCATTCAAGGAAACTTCCATAACATAATTTTGACTGCTGCAAAGTGCAAATTGAATTAGGCCGCGCCAAAGAAATTGCCACAGAGAAGCGTTCGATACCAAAAAAAACGTCGCATGTCTCAAAATTTTATGAGACGTAATTTATTCGAAGATGCAAATCAAGACTAAGATGGCTTCTTGGGAAGTTACAGATATTGAGATACGAAGTAAAAAGAATGGCTTTCTTATGAATATTTAAATGTCCTTTTTGCCTTTTTTTTTTTTTTTTTTTTTTTTTTTGCGATTTTTTTTAACCACAATGTTTAAAAAAGATGTAACCAAAAAAAAAAATTATATATTCAAAATTTGTCAATTTTGAATATTTTTGTTTAGTTGTATTTCTATTAAAATAGTAATATCATACTTAAGTTGTTCATTCGCTTGATATAAATCTTTGTATAATTATTACAACAAAATTATTATTACAATGAAAAGTTACAATTACTACAACAAAATTATTATTACAATAAAAAATTACAGTTACATAGAAATTATTACTACAATGAAAAATTATTACAATTTTTACAACGTTAATTTAAGTTTTTATTCGAATTGAACCCGTGGTACCGGGTGTCACAGGTATTGGATTCGATTCTCTCCTGAGCCATGGATGTTCGTAGGAGTTCGGAATCCATTTTAAGCAGTAGGTCCCGATGATAATAGGATCGTAGAGCGTTGTGGCAGGGGGGATTGTGTTACTCGCATCCGTAGATTATCTTCAAGCTACATGTGGGCCCCTGGGTAGTGCCAAATAAGTAATAGCAGTACAACCCTTGCTTATGGTGTAAAGATAACAGTCTGTATTGCTAGCTGCATTAGAACAAAAACAACAACAACATAGTTTTCTTTAAAAATATTTTTCTAGCGTTATTTGAATTAATCAACCTATTACATTCTATAATTAGAAAAAGAACATAAATTATTACTAATTTAATCAATATAATGCTTTCTTTAAATTAACGGCATATTATTAAATCAAGTAATATAACCTTGTTTTCTATCTTCTTTAATAAAATGCTTATATTTAAAGGTTAAACATAGACGGAATTAATTTTGCGAGAACTTCTCTTAATTTATTCGTGAATTACTTCGGAATTTATTGCAGACTGCCGCAGCTTTGTTTGATACCAGACAGGGGTGAAATACTTCCCCTGACAAACAACATGAATGTTTCATTGCCACTCATAAATATGAATTTCAAGAAAATTCTTTGTTTATTGTTCGTTACCAAAATTCGAACGCCACCTGATCTAAAATGAGTGATAGCCCCGCGCTCAAGATATCTTCCATAACACAATTTTGACTGCTGCAAAATGTAAATTGAATTAGGCCCTGGCAAAGAAATTGCCACACAGAAGCGCTTACCGAAAAACACGTCGCCTGTCTCAAAATTTTATGAGACATAATTTATTCGAAGATGCAAATCAAGACCAAGATGGTCTCTTGGGAACTTATGAATATTGAGATACGAAGTAAAAGAATGACTTTCTTATGAAAATTTAAAGTTCCTTTTTGCCATTTTTTTTTTGTGAAATTCTTTTTAACCACAATGGTTAAAAAAGATGTAACCAACTTTCAAAAAAAAAAGATTCGTATTCAAAATTTACAAATTTTGAATATGAATCCTTTCTTTTCTTTTTGAATATTTTTTAGTTGTTTTTCTATTAAAATAAGAATATCCTACCCAAGATGCTCATTCGTTTGATGTACTATAATTCTTTGTACAATTATTTCTACAAAATTATTATTACAATGAACAATTACAATTATTACAACGGAATTGTTATTACAATGAAAAATTACAATTATTACAACGAAATTATTACTATAATGAAAAATTATTATTACAACGAAATTATTTCATATTTTAATTTAAGTTTTTAATTGCAATATGTCACAAAGCAAGTTAAAGATTGTCAAAATTTACTGTAACACTCAAATTAAGAAATTATAAGAGAAGAAGAAATTATATAATTGAGAAAATAATTATATTATTAAAAATAATTATATATTAAAATAATTAATATTTTAACATATTTTGATAAAAAAAACTCTTTCAAATTAAATAGAAATTCTTGAGTAATATTTTAATCACGTAACAAGCTTAACATAACTTACTGAATTCAAATTTGTCCATCAAATAAATTTACATGAACAATTCTAAAAATTGGTTTATTATAAAATATAACTTGTAAGTAGAATTATTAATTTGTAATAGTTTTGCTTAAATATATATATTTCATAAATTATAAAAATTGACGTAAATTACATTTCACAATCAGCTGTTTGAAAGATATTAAAAAATGAAAAAAAAGAAAAATCAAAACGGAAAAACTAAAAATGTGCGGATTTAAAAAAAAAAAATATTTAAAAATTTTATTTTAATTCCTAAAATTTTAATTTTTATATTGTTTTTTTACTTTTTAATGCCATAATTGTTTAATCACATTAAAAGATATTTTTATGATTCAAACATTTGTTTACGATTTGGCTTTAAAAATTTAATGTTGAATTACTAAATCCTTAACTATTAAATTTTGGACATCAAACCAACTGGTGTTTTAAATTATATTCTAGATTGCAAACTGAGGTTTTTTACTTTTATTTTTTTTATTTTACTTTTATGTCAAAAATATTTATTTTCTTGTTTTACCATCATAATGATAATATATGAGAAAAAAATGGTTACATGCATATTCTTTAGATTTAACTATTTTTTATTATTTTACAAATAGATTAAAAAGCACTTTCCTTTACTATAACAATTTAAATACTTGGTACATGTAGAAAACGAATATAAAAGAATTTAATTTTGAAGGAATGTATGATATTTTTAAATGTTTTAAAATTGTGCATAATATTTGAAATATAAAATTCTACTTTCTAATCTACAAATAAGTTATTTGGAATTTATTAACAATTCATTTTAAAATTTTCACTGAACTATTAATATTAAATTAATTTTAATTATATTAAATTTTTATTTAATGTTTGCCTGCACTAAAATTGTTTCATCGTATTAGAATTTCAAATATTTTATTTTTGAAATTGATTTCGTTAAACTGAAGATTTTATTTCTAACAAATATATTTACAATTACAAAATGCAGTTTTGTAATTTGATTCTTGCAAAAAGCTTTTAAGAATAATATCAATAATTATTATATTATATACATATTTAATTGATATAATTTATTAATTTTCTACATAAATTCTTTACTTCATCTATCGACCTTATAAATATGTGCGAATGGGAATAAATTATAAAAAAGCAAATTTCTTTCAAATACTTGAATCTCATTAATTAAAATATTAGTGTACAGAACCTAATTAATGTGAAAGTATTTTATGAAATGTGCGTGGAATTTAATTTACGAAGAAACAAAAATCAAAGATATTATTCTAATTAATTTTATTTAACTAATCGACTATCTTGAGACTTTTTTTTATTAAATATGAAAGAGAGAATATAAATAATTATATACTTCTATAATTTTAATGCCAAATGTAGTAGTGTTTTTCTTTATTTAAATTGATTTAATTAAAGGTTAAATTTATTCAACAAATATTTGTTTAAAAGAATATGTAGTACACATAAAGGTATTTTAATACTTATAAGATATCAAAGTTAAAAAAGACTTTTAAAAAGTTAGTAGGTATAATTATATAAATTATAAATTTTATGGTATTTTATGTAGATAAATTTTAGTAAATTACTTCTGTCTAGGAAGATAATTTCTACAAATTGAGATAAATTTAGAATAATTTTTAAAACGAAAGATTATAAAAATATTCTTAACAATTATATTTCAAAATTGTTAAGAGCGTTAGCAATATTTTATACAGTTTTCATTCAAGTAAAATTAATTTTTTTATGAAATGCTGGCATAATTTTAACTCAAATGTTTAACTGTTGTTGCGAATTTAGAAACATTATAATTGTAATAATAAAATAGTATATGTATTATAATGTCCAGGTTGGGCAGCTGGATAGTAACTGGGTGTGATTGGGTTGAGACTTGAGGCACAGATTGGAGAACTCACAGCTTTATTTACACTCTACAAACAGCACACATATAGAATTAACGAGACAATAATTTAACACATTTAAAGACATATAATTGCAGATTCGTGGAAGGATTACACTTCTAAGCCAAAAACCCGATGCTGAGGTTGGCACCGGATCCGCGAAATATACTTCTTCTCCTGGTGAGAGTCTGTAGACCAACTGACAGTTTCTCCTTGGGGGCAATCTCGCTAATGCGTAGGAGGAAGAAGGGTTACAGTATTAAAATATAATAAAAATTTAAATCTGTTATAAAAATAAATTGCATATAAAATTAATTTTTAATAAAATTTTGAGTGTATTTAGAAAAAAAGATTCTTTGTAGTTTTATATGTCAGGTAAAAATTTCACCATTTGTTCTGTGATTACCAAATATTTGAAAAAAATGTCTAGAAAGTTTGAGATATTTTCTATACTGAATAATCCTTGTAATTATGTATCATTTATCTGACTGCATACATGCTAAAATGAAAAATCAAAGTACTAGATTTTACAGTTCTGATAGTCAAAATATTTTTTTTTTTCACATAACTAAATTTCATTTCAAAACTACTTAAATTTAATTACTTGAATTTTATTTGTCAGTACTTTACGTGAATTACATTTAGTGTATTGAATTTATTTTTCTTAGATCTGGTTGGATTTGACATACGAAAACATTAATAGAAACTTTTTTTTTTTTTAAATTACAGAAGTTTTTCAATACATTCTAGAAATTGTCTTTAATTGTTGAAAACAACAAAATTGATATTGTAACTGAAATCAGTGAAAACTATATTAAAATTTCTTGATTAAATTGCATTTCTTATTAAAATTTTATTATTTTTTTTTCTTATTAATTTTCTTTATTAAATTGCATTTAATGTATTTTATCAAATAAAAAGCTAAAAAAATAAATAAACAAGTTTTTTTTTAGTTTATGATATCTAGACATTTTTTTATGATTTATTAAATTGATTATCATTTTATTATCAGTTGCTGTGTTTCTATCAGTTACTCCAGGTTTTAATGAAATATTAAAAAAAAAAAAAAAAACCAGTGCTTTTCTTATAACATTTGACTTTAATTTTTTTAGTTATGATAATTACTTTATTTAAATATTAGTAGCTGTAGCTGGTTACAACTAAATATAAATAGCTGAATACCTCCCAGTTTTTTCTTACCAACTTTGAATCTAGTATAAACTTGACCCTTCTCATGCTGACCTACTGACTTATTAGAAGTCATTTTGCTCCTCTAGCATCTCTGGCGCCCCGTTGAAAGTGATCGAAAATGTGTTTAGGTGCTCTAAAGCTATCGTTGTCGTCCGTAAATTGCGTAAAAACTGTAGCTTTACGGCTTTCGCGGTCGTTTGTGACGCACCTGCATTAGCTTAGATTTTTTTAATCTTAAGACAAGAGAAGCCAAGAGCACGTGGCACAAGATCAATTCCGGGAATATCTCTGAGGCCTCCTTTCCCGGCCCCCGAAGCTGAATAAAACGAATATTTTGGTTTTTTTTCTTCTCCAAGGATATGATGGTCAGCCAGTAATGCCGTTAAGAGAAGAGAGACAAAAGACGGTTGTTCAAGGCAATAGCTATTTGGGTTCTACGACTGGATGTTGTTTCTGCTTTTCTTATTCAAAGATTTCTTTTTTTGTTTTTATCTCCCAAATGATTTTCTTGCGGAATAGGTGGAATTGGTTTCAGTGCTAAAAGAGTTTTATATCAAGTCAAATCGCAAGATTATTCAATTCCTACGATTAGTTCACACTCTCCCTATGTATATTAATATATCTTGTTCAAATTTTCCATCGTTAATTAAATACTTTTTATTCATCCACTCAAGTTCAAATACATTTTATTTTGAACTTGTAGTGGATGACGCTTGATGTTAATACAGTTTTTCAAATATTAATTCATTAATTAAATTTAATTAATTACTTTTAGTTTTATGTGGTAAAAAAAATTCTCTTATATATGATATTTAGCAGGATTTAAATTTAGGAATAAATACCGTCAGTATCGAAGGGTGTAGATCGATGGAAAAAAAATTCTTTTTCAGATTCTTTTTCATTCTGGGTCAAGGATGGAACAAAATGGAAAATGAAACATGTGAATAAACTAGTGAGAGAGATGGAAAGTGTTTGTGTGAGAGATAGAATTTTCTCTAACTTAAAAAATGAATGAAAATTATTTATAAAAGGGCTTTCTGCAATATAGTGAAAAAAAAGAAGAAATTTAATTTAATTTTTTATATTACTTGTTTTGAATAAGAATCGTGAAAATTTATTAAAGTTTTTTAAAAAAATAAGGAAAAATGCAACTATGTTGTCATAAGGCATTTATCCAAATTAAAGACAAAAAAAGAAAAACGGAAGAATAAAGAAAAAGTTTTCAATGAAAATTCAGAGATATATTAATAATTCAATTGGAACTTTCCTTTTTTGTTATTGTTGTGAAATAAAAATCCCCTGTACCTTCAAGCGGCCTGATGGCCAATTGGCTAGATCTCTGGCTTTTGGAACCACAGGCTTCAAATTCATATCCTGGTGAAGGCATGGATATTTGTTTGTGGTTTGGATTCCACGTTAAACTCTCTAATTAGCATAAAGTGTGCAAAAATATGAACGTACAGCGACAAACCAAACCAGTAGCTTCAATAAAAATTTGCTCTTTCTATAATTTCACATGTTGTATCCGATATTTCTAATAATTAATAATTTCTCAGATGCTTAGCAATTTATAAAATGAAACCGTAAACAGCTTGTGCGTAAGTCGGTAAAGATATATCAATATCGATATTGTTTTGCAACGATCATAAACTAAATTGCAAAAATTTTAAAAACTATTCATCAGTATAGTTTAATACTTACCTCAATACGACTGAATTTTATTAAAAATACTCATTTTCGCAACTATAATTAAAGATTCCTGAAATATTGTTAATTCTTCTTCCAAATTTAATAATAAGAATAATTCTTGAATCGAATATTTAATAATTCCAGATTTCTCAGATGCTTAACAATTTATGAAATGAAATTGTGCGTAGCTTGAAAGTATTGTGAGCAAGTTGGTAATTATATTTTATCAATATTGATATTTTTCTGCTGCTATCAGAAAATAAACTGCAAAATCCGTATAAATAATTCATCAGAACAGTCTGCTTAATACGAACCTCAATACGATGAAAGTCTACTGATAATCCTTATTTTTATGAAAAATGATTAAATATTCTAGAAATATTTGATATTTCATCATAACATTGAAAAGCATCATACAATACAATATCTTCTTGGCCCACCATGAGGCTGTTGCGCCAATGAAGAAGAATACAATATCTAATTTGAGGATTTTAGAGATAAAAAGATATTTGTTCACTAAAAATTAAAACTACTAATCTGTTTTTCTGTATTTTCTATCCATTTCATTTAACTGAATACAAAAACACAATAAAGATGTGAAACTATGCATCTCAATAAATACGATACACCATCTTCTAATAATATTTCCTGTTCATTGCAATGAATAAAGTGTTTATAATGACACCATTATCTAGGCCATTAGATTATTCCTTTATCATACATCGATAGATGCAATGCAATGCAATGCAATACAATACAAATGGAAATGTATTAAGAGATCTACAAAAATTTACTTTAAAGCTGGCTTTCATAATTCTATCAACAAATTCCTGAGTATACTTGTCCTGCAGCTTTATTCTGCCTGATTTAGTGCCTCCGGTATGTTACGGGATCCAAATGGAAACTTCAGATTCGCAGTAAATTATGCAGTGATACACAGCGGAGGGATTCCAATTTAATGACTAACAGCAGTGATATTGACCGTGATGTTCATCTATGCGAGATCTATTTGTCTAAGCCATTGATACCTCCACTGCGTTACAGTAAATATACATGCAGCCGAATATTCAATTGCTTAGTAAAGTTCGCCTGCAAAATTGAATAGGGGAATGGTCAGTTTTGAGGCAGCAAAACGATGCGATAAGGTGAAAGTAAATAAATAAAAAGGAATGATTGCTATTAAAATAAAACATGAATTTTTATTAAGCATTTTGCATGAAAAAGAAACTTGAATTTAAATAATTTTACATGAATTTTACTCCAAAATAAAATATAAATTTTTTGTTACCTATTTTGCATAAACATGAGTTTAAATATTTAAAACAATTTTACATGAGTTTTAATGAAATGACATTACATGAGTTCTAATAAAATTATCATGAATATTTTATTACGTATTTTGCATAAAAATGAAACACGAATTTATATACTTTAAATAGTTTAATATGAATTTTACACCAATAAAATAAAACAGGAATTGTTATGTAAAATACGTAATACAAATTCATGTTTTATTAATTAACATGAATTTTTTATTATGCGTTTTACATAAGAAGGAAACTTGAATTTAATTACTTTAAATAATTTTACATGAAATTTGCTCCATTAAAATAAAATGGATTTTTTATTACGTATTTTGCATAAAAATGTATTTCTCAATTTCCATTTATTACTCGCATGATGATGATGAAAAGTTATAAAATTACTGACAATTAGGAAAATAAAATATTAATGTAGAATATTGCTGTTAAGTATGATGTAAGATTTCAATCAAATTTAATATTTTTTACAATTAAAAAGAAAAAGAGTTTTTAGATTTTTCATTGACATGAATTTAATTATATCAAAATTGAAATTGATAAACTTTGAAAGCGTCATACTTATTTTTGCTTTTTGTGTAATAGTTTTAAAGCAGATTTATTAAAATACATGTAGCTTATAAAAATGTGCAGCAAATATAGTTCATTTAAAAAAGTATTTCAATTTAATTTTAAGATATTTTAATTATGTTATAAAATGCAAACATACTTAAAGTACTTTAAAATATTGAAAATGTAGTATAAAAGAATTTTAACAGAATTTTAATTGTAACGGACGATTATTCATTAAAAATAATTTTCTTAAAAAGACCCAAATAAATTATTTATTGGTAACAATCTTTTTTCTTATTTTGCTTATACCATTAGTTTCACTGTGTGTTTTCAGTTAGCATTAGACAGACTTACCTTATTTTAAAAATATTTCAATTTAATTTGTATAAGATATTTTATTTATTACTTTAGTCTTTTTCTTTCTATTTCAATTTCAGACTTTATTCTTTTATAATAGCGTATTAGAACTATTTTAAATTATGAAAATAAAAAGTTTAAAGGAAGATTATGGCTATTCAGGCGTATCCTATCATCATCAGGTTTGAATGTATTTAAGACGAATAATTGTCGAAATTCTGTATGTTTTACTAGGGATCAAAAATTGATAAGAATTATTTGAATAAACCTAAATAAATTATTTATTGGCAACACTAGTTTCCTATTATTCTGTTTATGCCATTTTTTTCCTCTGTGTGTTTTCATTTAGCCTTTTATAGACTTACCTAGTTACTTAAATGTCTTTTCATTCAATTTTTTGGGTGTTAAAATATTAAAAAACATAAGCTTTCTAAATTTTTAATTAAAAAATTGTAGGGCATAATAAAATTTTTTTTTTCCATATTGAAAAATATTTTAAACTTTTTATATTTTTCCTTAATTAGGCTTAATAATTTGCCAATTTATTTCAATTTCAGGCTTTATTCTTTTATAATAGCAAACCAAACCAAAACAATTTTAAGTAAGATTACTCATTCGCTAAATGTAAAATTAGTAAAATTGCGCTTGAAAGGCGCTTATTTTTTTCGATTTAATGCATTATCTACAAAAGATTTATAATAGTTTATTATCAATTCAACAGTAAAAGAGATATTTAAAATGAAAGAAATTGTAAATTTTTTTTAACCGATATTCTTTTAAATTTCCTTATTAAATAGTTTTTTTTTTCCCGGTTCTAAAAAAAGTTCAATTTAAATATTAACCCTGTTTGTGCTGAACAAATAGAATGTAAAAAATAATGAGAAAGAGAAACACTGAGAAATTTTTAATTAAGCAAAGGACGAGTAAATTAATTTTACGCGTGTGTTTTTATGGTGAAAGTTTTAAGTTTGTGTTGGTGCAGCATTACTGATTCTGAAGGGGCCTCTTCTGAAATTAGGAAGTAAAAAAACATACCATTCAATTATTATGTTTTTTTAAATTTTATTTCTCAATAAATAATGATAAAAGGTTTTTGAAAGAAAATTTTAACATTTGTTATTAAATTGAATAAGTTATTTTTTTAAAGTTTGTGTGAGGATAAAGAATGAGATATTTTTCTGTACGTTAATGAGGTTCTTACGTACATTTATTTTCATTAATGATGACAAATAGGTACAAAAATCATTCTGAACTACTTGTATTGTTTTTGAGCATTACTAACAATAGTTTAATTAGAATGCTTATACGTACTTAATAATAATTTAATTAGAATATCAAAATATTTAATTGAAGTAGAGAAGTTCAGTACATGAATATTAAAATAAATTATATAATTAGAGTTTTAAAATATTTTCAAAATCATTTTTTTAGAAAAGTATTATTCTAAATTATCGTGATTCGAGTATGATTCTAATTCAAGTATTCTAAATTATGATGTAATTTGTAAATTATTTTTAAACTATATTCTATTAAAATTTTAAAGTTACCATGAAATTTATGAATAAACTTATTTGATCTAGCTGTTACACAACTGTAACCTTTTGTGGTATTCAGCAATTGAAAGGATCCTATTTTACTGTGTATGCTTTCCGTTTTGAAAATTGATAACATTTACATGTCTAACCACAGTCACTTTCCCCCATTATATATATATATATATATATATATATATATATATATATATATATATATAAATTATATATAAAAGAAATCTCATTATATATATATATATATATATATATATATATATTTAATTTATTTATTTAAGTAGTAAAAATAATTAGAACGAAATTAGATGTTTATTTTAGATTTGATTTAGAATTTGCTTCTGTATTAGATTAGATTAGATGTCTGTTTTAGATTAAAATTTTGTTTAATAAATAAGATGAAGCTTCTCATATTCATATTGAAATAAATGAACATTTTTAAATAAATGAATATATATGTGTAAATTACATTAGTTCAATTATTTTTATTGTATATATATTATGATAAATTATAATAAGTTGAATTTCAAATTTTAATGCACAGGTAAATTTTATTGCGTTTAAACCTTTCGGTGATATAAACAACATTTAATTTGAAAATGTAATGATGGATCAATTTTATCTTTTGATTAAACTTCATGAGAAATCAACATTTAATATTCATGTCTATTTAATGAATACTTATTTAGTATTTTGAAATAATTTTTTAAAACATAGGTGTTGCTTTATCTGCATTTATTATTTATTGTTTTATGCATAAAAGCATAAAAAAAACCAATGCTCAGTTTTCCTAATTTTTATAATCTACTGACTGAAAATACATTACAATTTGTTTAACATTTTCAAATTTCTCCATTATGGCAGAGTTTAATAAAAGATATATTGAAAGAATTCATTAATTGTACTTCTTTTGAAATTTAAAATTAAAAAAAATTGTTCATTAATCATAAATGGGAGGTATAAGTGATTTGATCAGTGAGATTTCATTCGAGTCATTTGATTATCATTTTAAATTAAGAAGTAAGCATACTTCCCACAGTTAAAATAAAAGTTAAAGTTGCTGAGTGTAAGCTTATTGTGTAAGCTTAAGATGCTGAACATCACAAACGCCTCAAATCACATCGTTTTTTGAAACAATGTTTAAAAAAGTCGCCACTGATTGAACCTCGGAACCTTTAGGACCTTTAGGACTTAATAAGTCGGCATAAATTAAAAGGATGTTTTGATAAGCTCATTCTTCCTAATACGTCTATAGTAGGGGCCCAGACTGCGTGAAACAATAATTGGCAATCATGTCTCTCGAGTATTTTTCTCAATCTTTAATACATCAAGATAAACAAACGAATCGCCAGAAGAGGAAGGTTGAAATGTTGAGACAGTTTAAGTCGATTTGAACTTAGATCTTTGGGTCTTAAAATAATGAGGGCCCATCTTTTTTTTTTTTTTTTTGAAAAATTATTATTCATTAAATTGCAGTTGATCATGAAAGTATAACATATATATTAAAGATGTAAATCATTAAAAAGGACAAGAAAAGAAAATTCCAACAATATATAGAAATCAAATTTGATGGTTGATTTCATCAGCACTAAATTTGATTAAAACTTATATTTGTCAATTTTTCATTGACCGATTTATTGAGAACAATGTTCAGTATTGCAGTTTAAATGTAATGTCTTCATAGCATATAAGATGTAGTATAATTTAAATTATAAAAATCAAACTACTGAACGATTATTTCAAGTTCTTAAAATTACTATGTAATAGAACTCATTGAGAATGACTGTAACTAAAAAGCTTTCAAATGAACATCTTGATGCTTTACGAGATCCAATGCCAAATACAAGTTTTAATTTGTTGCGGTATTAATTTGTCTAATCGTCAGTGTCCTGCAGTGGGGGACGGACATAGCATGAGAAGTATACTTATGGAAGGAGGGAAAGGGGGGGGCAGCTTCTGTTGCGATGAATCACCCGTAGGTAGAAGTCTGACTTGGCTCTGTGTCGCTGAAGAAGGAGGACAGTGCCTTATGGGAGGACATTTAGGTGACGTGTTGTATGGGAGAAAGCCCGGTAAATTCCCACAACGTAGTCGAACTAATGAGTTAAGATGCTGAACATCACAAACGCCAATCAAATCACATCGTTTTTTGAAACAATGTTTAAAAAAGTCGCCAGCTGATTGAACTCGCCCAAAATGTTCACCAGCAGCGCACGCTTCCACTGAGCAACGAGTAGAGCCCCAAGTATTAATTTAACTTAAGTTAATGTACATATAAAGTTCATACCCAAATATATATCTTTATATTAAATAAATTCAATAATATCGACACTAATACTAAATTGTACGTTGCAAATTTCTTAAAGGATACACTAGGTAAAATACCATAAATGCTTAATTTAAGTATCATACTCCAGGTTTTAATGAAATTTTTATCAAAAAAGTTCTTTTTTATAACATTCGACTTTTATTTCTTTAGTTACGATAATTTCTTTACTTAGAAATTTGCCGCTATAACGTAAATAGAATACTTTCAATTTTGTTTTTACCAACTTTGAATCTAGCAAAACTTGATCCTTCTGATGCTGACCTACTGACTTATTAGAAGTCACTTTGGTTCCTCCATCGTCTCTGGCGCCACGTTAAAAGTGATCGAAAATGTGTTTAGGTGCTCTAAAGGTATCGTTGTCACCCGTAAATTGCGTAAAAACGGTAGCTTTACGGCCTTCGAGGTCGTTTGTGACGCACCTGCATTATCTTTGATTTTTTTCTTTAAATATTAAGACAAGAGAAGCCAGGAGCACGTGGCACGAGATCAATTCCGGGAATATCTCTGGGGCCTACTTTCCCGGCCCCTGAAGCGGAATAAAACGAATATTTTGATTTTTTCTGGATCTTTTCTCCTCCGAGGATACTGTTGGTCAGCCGATGTAATGCCGTTAAGAGAAGAGAGACAAAAGACGGTTTCAAGGCAATAGCTATTTTGGTTCTACGGCTGGATGTTGTTTTTGGTTTTCTTATTCAAAGGTTTCTTTTTTTGTTTTTATCTCGGCTAATGAATTTCTTGTGGAATTGGTACAACTCGTTTCAATAGTGAAAGAGTTTTAAATCAAGTAATATCGCAAGATTAATAAATGCTCACAGTTCTTATTTAATATAATTTTTTTTTTAAAAAACAAACAAATGAATGAATGAAAAGGCATCCATGTTGTCATAATGCATTTAACCAAAACGAAGTCAAAAATGGAAGAATACAGGAATAATTTTCAATGAAAACTTTTAGAGATATATTAATAATTAAATTGAAACTTATGGTGATGTGGGTTGTGCAGCTAGATAGCAGCTGAGTGTGGAGGAATAGAATAGAAAAATTCCACTTCTAAGCCGAAAATCCGATACTCAGATATGCTCAGGAGGAGCCGAAATATACTTATTCTTCGGGGGGAGAGTCTATAGGCTAACTGATCATTTCTGGTAGTGGATTAGAGCCCTACGTTGCGCGCCATATTGTAGTCAGCAGGTTGTGCAGCTGGATTGTAACTGAGTGTTGTTCAATTAAGACTTGAGACTCAGGTTTGAGAAATCGTAGCTTTATTTATACTCGCACAGACACTACACACTTACAATAATGCTAAAGGTTTTTAGACATACAAAGACATTTGTGAACTAAAACATAAAACTACTAATCAATTTTCTATATTTTTTATTCGTTTCATTTAACTGAAAACAAAAACTCACTAAAGATGTAAAACTATGCATCTTGATAAATATAAAACACCATCTTCTATTAATATTTCATGTTCATTATAATGAATAAAGGGTTTATAATGACACCCTTATCTAGGCCATTAGATTATTCCTTTAACATACATAGATAGATACAATGCAATGTAATGCAATACAACACAAATGGAAATGTATTAAGAGATCTATGAAAATTTACTTATAGCTGGCTTTCATGTTTCTATCAACAAATTCCCGAGTATACTTGTCCGTGCGGCTTTATTCTGCCTGATTTAGTGCCTCCGGTATGTTACGGGATCCAAATGGAAACTTCAGATTCGCAGTAAATTATGCAGTGATACACAGCGGAGGGATTTCAATTTAATGACTAACAGCAGTGATATTGACCGTGATGTTCATCTATGCGAGATCTCTTTGTCTAAGCCATTGATACCTCCATTGCGTTACAGTAAATATACATGCAGCCGAATATTCAATTGCTTAGTAAAGTTCGCCTGCAAAATTGAATTGGGGAATGATAAGTTTTGAGGCAGCAAAACGACGCGATAAGAAGAAAGTAAATAAATAAAAAGGAACGATTGCCAATAAAATATAACTTGAATTTTTTTATTATGTATTTTGCATAAAAACGAAACATAGATTTAAATACTTTAAATAATTGAACGTGAATAAAATAAAACATGAATTTTTTATTAAGTATTTAATATAATAATGAAGTATGAATTTAATTAATTTAAATAAAAACATAATAAATAACTTTAAATAACTTGAATAATATGAATTTAAGTCTAATAAAAATAAAACACGAATTTTTTCTGTTACGTATTTTGCATAAACATGAATTTAAATACTTTAAGTAATTTAACAATTCTACATCAATAAAATAAAACATGAATTTTTATGCGAAATACGTAAGAAAAGTTCATGCTTTATTAAATAACATGAATTTTTTATTATGTATTTTGCATGGAAAGGAAATTTTATTATTTAAATAATTTTACATGAAATTTACTCCAATAATAAAAAACATGATTTTTTTACATATTTTGCATAAACGTGAATTTAAATAATTTAAATAACTTTACGTCAGTTTTATTCCAATAAAATAAAGCATGATTTTTTTTATTGCGTGCAATGATTTGCATAAAAATGTATTTCTCAATTTACATTTTTTATTTGCATGATGATGATGAAATTTTATAAGAATGCACTAGTTTAATATTTTTGCTTTTTGTGCACTAGTTTTAAAACAGTTTTGTTAAAGGGAATGTAGCTTATAAATATGTCCAGAAAATGCAGTTTATTTAAAAATATTTTAATTTAATTTGTATAAGATATTTTAATTATGTTATAAGAAATGTAAAAATACTTATTAATATTTTAAATTAAAAAAATATTTTAAGGTAAGATGAATCGTGATTGGTGATGACCATGAGCTAAGGAAGTGTCCACTCTAATGATAAGTGAGGACAGGCTCCCCCCTTCCGGTTTAACGGAGGTTTTGGGAGAAGCAGAGAAGAATGTTTTGCATCGAGTCGACAAAAAGTGTTGTTTTTCTTTATTTATTATTTTTTTTTTCTAAAAGTGACTTACCATGAATAAAAAAGGCTCTCTGTGAATTATCATTAAGATTAGAAAGTTCAATTTAAATATTAACCCTGTTTTGCTCAACAAATAGAATGTAAAAAAGAATAATGAGAAAGAGAAACAACTAAGAAATTTTTAATTACGCAAAGGACGAGTAAATTAATTTTACACGTGTGTATAATTTTCATGATGAAGGTTTTATGTTTTGTTTGTGTAGCATTACTGATTCTGAAGTTGGGACTCCTCTGATATTAAGTAGTAAAAAAGTAGCATTCGAATATTATTTTTTAAAAACCTCATTTTTCAATAAATAAAATGATAAAAGATTAAAAAAAAATTTTTTTTTTAACATTTCTTATTAAATTGAAAAAAGCATTTTTTTTAAAAAGTTTGATTAACTGTAATCTTTAAATTTATTTTATTGTTTTGTGTGATAAAGAATGAGATCTTTTTCTGTTTTTAAAACCTCATTTCTAATGAGGTTCTTACGTAGATTGATTTTCATTAGTGATAACAAGTAAGTACAAAAAACTACTTGCATTGTTTTCGTGCAGTACAAAAATCATTCTCAACTACTTGTATTGCTTTCGAGCATTACTTATAATAGTTTAATTAGAATGCTTATACGTACTTAATAATAATTTAATTAAAATATCAAAATAATTATTTTCAATGTAAAATCTCAGTACATGAATATTAACATAAATAATATAATTAGAGTTTTAAATTATTTTGAAAATCATTGTCTTGAAAAGTATTATTCTAAATTATCGGGGTTCAATTATGATTCGAATTCAAGTATTCTAAATTATGATCTAATTTGTGAAATGTTTTAAATTACTTTTTATTAAAATTTCAAAGTTACCATGAAGCTTATGAATAAACTTATTTGATCTAGTTGTTACACAATTGTAAGCTTTTTGTAGTATTCATAAATTGAAAGGAACCTATTCTACTGTGTATGCTTTTCCTTTGGAAAATTGATAATGTATACATGAATAACAACAGTCACTTTCCCTATAACAGAAATCTCATACATCTATATATATATATATATATATATAATTGAAATAAAGTAGTAAAAATAATTTGATCGAAATTAGATATTTGTCTTAGATTTGATTTAGAATTTTCTGTATTAGATAGATTAAATGTCTGTTTTAGATTAAAATTTGTTTTGATAAATAAAATGAAGTTGCTCATATTAATATTGAAATAAATGAAAATTTTTCAATAAATGAATATTAAGTTACATTACTTCAATATTTTTATTGTATTTATGCAATGAAAAATTATAATAAAGTTAAATTTCAAATTTAAATGCACAGGTAAATTTTATTTTGCTTAAAAATGCAATGAGTGAATGTGTAGAAATGTAATGAGGGAATGAATTTTGTCTTTTGATTAAACTTTCAAGTCAAATCAACATATAATATTCATGTCTATTTAATTTAATTATTTTTGAAATAATTTCTCAAAACATATGTGATGCTTTATCTGCATTTATTATTTATCGTGTCATACATAAAAAACAATGCACAGTTTTACCTAATTTTTATAATCTGAAAAACTGAAAACTTTTACATAATCATAACATAAATTATAACTGAAAAACTTTTTATAATCTGACTGAAAATGCATTAAAATTTTTATAATATTATTTAATTAAAATTTTTATAATATATTATTATTATTAATATTAATCTTATTTAATTTAAATTTTTTATTACATTAAAATTTTTATAATTTTTTTCATTTTAATAATCAAATTTCTCCTTTATTGCAGTGACCAATAAAATATATATTGAAACAATTCATTAATTACAGCTTTTTTTTTGTACTTTACGAACTTAAAAGATTTGACACTTATTCACCAATCACAAATAGAAAGTATAAGTGATAGACAAAACATTAAAATTATCAAATTCATTCTGATAAGTCGTATGTCAATCAGATATCATTCTTTTCCATTTGATAATCGTTTTAAGTTAAAAAGTAAACATATTTAACGCAATTAAAATTAATCCATAAGGTGATGCCAGTTAAAATTAATTAATTAAGTGTAAAGTTGCCAATGATTTCGCAGGAATTCTTTAAGACTTAATTGTCAGCATAAATTAAAGGACGTTTTGATAAGCCTATTCTTCCTGGCGTGGAGCTGCTGTCGCCAGATTGCGTGGAACAATTTTTTGGCAGTTGTGTTCTTTGAATAATTTTCAATAAATTAAGATAAACAAAGGAGTCGTTAGGAGAGGAAGGTTCAAATGTTGAGATAGTTTGAGTTGATTTAATTAATTAAGTCTCAAATAACAGAGGGTCCATCCTCTTTATTTAAATCATTATCCATTAAATTTCAATTGGTCATCTCAGTTCTCCTTTTTAACGATGTTTATCATTAAAACACACAAATTAATGATGAACATTGTTGAAAAGGTCAAGAAACGAAAATTCCAACAATATATATACATCAAATTTCGTGGCTGATTCCATTAATTAAAATTTGCATTTGTCAATTTTTCATAGATCAATTTACTGTGAATCGTCGTGTATGCACGTTAAATGTCTTTACAGTATATAAATTTAAGAATATAATATAATTTAAATTATAAAAATCAAACTACTGAATAGTTATTTCAAGTTAACGACCAAACAAGTTAAACAAGTTAAAAACGAATGTGTAATAGAAGTCATTGAGAAAGAAACAAATGAACAGAGAGAACATTGGAAGGCATTAGAAGATACAATGCCAAGTACAAGTATTAATTTAATTTTATATTAATACACATAAAGTTCATGCCAAAATACATATTTTAATACTAGAGAATTTCAACATCGAAACTGATGTTAGTTTGAGAGTTTCAAATTTCTTAAAGCATAAACTATGTAAAATAGCATAAGTTCTTAACTTATGTAATACCCAGGTTTTAATGAAATTTTTATTAAAAAATGCCTATTATTTTTTAAAACATTTGATTTTTTTCTTTAGATAAGATAACTTGTTTATTTAAATATTTGCAGCTAAAACCTAAATACAATACCTATGAATTTCTTTTACCCACTTTGAATCTAAAAACTTGACCCTTCACATGCTGACTTTCTGACTTTTAAAGTCACTTTGCTTTCCTCCGTCGTCTCTGGTGCCACCTTAAAAGTGATCGAAAATGTGTTTAGGCGCTCTAAAGGCTTCGTTGTCCCCGTAATTGCGTCCCGTAAATTGCGTAAAATTACATTTGATTTTTTTTTTTTTATTTATTTAAGATAACTTTATTATTTAAATATTGCAGCCATAACCTAAATACGTTTATGCTTTAGGATTAACTTTTGAAAGAAAATCACTCAGACATCATTTAATTGTTTCTGTATAGCTAAATAAAACTGTTTTACTAACTTGAAAGGGGAGGGGGGGGTGAAAGAAGCCGAATTTTCGATGGTCAGCCAAAGTAATGTCGTTAAGTGAAGAGGCACTAAAAGAAACTTGTTTAAGTCGGAAGTACCTCTAGTCCGTTCAGAGTATTGTTTCCATAATCTTTTACTTATTGAACGACTCGGTATCTAGTGAGAAATAGTCCAGATCGTGTTTGGAATATTTTTCTTTTTTCAAATAGTATTTATTAAGGTTGTTTTTGAGCAAAATTTTAATAAAATAATTTTAAATGTCAAATATTCATACAATTAGAAAGATTAGGGTAGATAAAATTAGCGCTGATATGCAAGAAATTACAAGTTATTGTATTTATCACACACACACACAAAAATATTTTAAACGCAATTTTAAAAAATTGAAATTGAAATGCTTTCTAATAATAAATGAACATAAAGATTAGGTAATAAATCATGGTACTTATTAAACTTTATTTTAATTAGTTAGATTTAATTTATTTTTCTACATTACTGTTAAAACCTTAGATCAATTTGATTAAATAGTAATTATTAATCTTCATTATAATACAATTTATTTTAAGTGTGTAATATATTATAAATTTTTTTCAAATAAAAATATGTATTCAGAACAATATGGATTAAAAAAATTCAATCGTTTAAATAACATTAATCTTGTACTATTGAATAAAAAATTGTAGAAATAAAATTTTGAAATATCTCAGAACTTCACTTCATAATGTATTGTTTAAAAAAAAATATCTTTTGTAAAAAGAATAATTTGACAAAATGAAAAAAAAATAAAAATTTTAAGCAAATTTAAAAAATAACACCTATTTTTTTAATACTCATAACATTTGACTATCGTTTCCTTAGTTTCGATAACTTCTATTAAGTATTTGCAGCTATAACCTAAATGCAATACCTACCAATTTTTTTTTTATCAACTTTGAATCTAGTATAAACTTGACCCTTCTCATTCAGACCTACTGACTTATTAGAAGTCGCTTTGTTTCCTCCGGCGTCTCTGGCGCCACGTTAAAAGTGATCGAAGATGTGTTTAGGTGCTCTAAAGGTATCGTTGTCACCCGTAAATTGCGTAAAAACTGTAGCTTTACAGCTTTTTCTAGGTCGTTTGAGACGCACCTGCATTATCTTTGATTTTTTTTAAATCTTAAGACAAGAGAAGCCAGGTGCACGTGAGCAAGATCAATTCCGGGAATATCTCTGGGGCCTCCTTTCCCGGCCCCTGAAGCTGAATAAAACGAATATTTCTTTTTTCTTCTTCTCCAAGGATGCTGATGGTTAGCCGAAGTAACGCCGTTAAGAGAAGAGAGACAAAAGACGGTTGTTCAAGGCAATAGCTGTTTGGGTTTTATGGCTAGATGCTGTTTCTGGTTTTCTTACTCAAAGTTTTCTTCTTTTGTTTTTATCTTGGAGAATGATTTTCTTGTGGAATTGATTTCAATAGTATGATAGTTTTTATATCAAGTAAAATCGCAAGGCTATATTCAATAAAAAAAGTGAAAATTGATTAAAGTTTTTAAAAAATAATTAAATGAATGAAAAATGCAAAAATGTTGTCATAATGTATTTAACCAAAATGAAAACAAAACAAAAAAATGAAAAGAATAAAGAAAAGAGTTTTCAATGAAAGTTTAGATATATATTGGAATTTAGAGATATTTTAGAATATATAGATCTATAGATTAGAGATATATAGAGATATATTAGCTCTCTGGCTTTTGGTAGCACAAGTGTCAGTTGTGGCTTGGATGCTTGGGAGTGGTTCGGAATCTACGTTAAACTATATAGCCTAAAGTGTGCACAAAATGACAGTAGAGCGATAAACCAAAAACCAAACCAAATCTGTATCTTCATAACAAAATTGCCTTTTTATAATTTCACATTTTGTAACCGATATTTCTAATAATTAATAACTTGTCAGATGCTTAGCAATTTTTATAAATCGCTAAAGCAAGAACAAACTAAAACTGTTTCATTTTATAAACAGTAAATAGCGTGTAAGTCGATATTTTTTTACTGCTATCAGAACAGTCTGTTTAATACTTATCTCAACACGATGAAATTCTATTGAGAATCCTCATTATATGAAAAATAATTAAATATTCTAGAAATATTTAACACTTTATGATAACATTGAAAAGCGTGATACAATATAATATTTCTTGGCCCACCTTTGCGCCAATGGATAAGAAGAATATAATATGTAATTTGAGGTTTTTAGAAATTAAAAAATGTTTAATGTTTGTTCATAAAAAATT
This sequence comes from Caerostris extrusa, assembly GCA_021605095.1. NCBI lineage: Eukaryota > Metazoa > Arthropoda > Arachnida > Araneae > Araneidae > Caerostris > Caerostris extrusa. Next base: position 28,070 of record BPLR01006321.1, read on the forward strand.
AAAAACTAATCAGTTTTCCTATATTTTTCTGTCCATTTTATTTAACAGAAAAAGAAAACACTCTAAAGATGTCAAATTATACATCTCGATAAGTATGATGCACCATCTTCTAATAATATTTCATGTTCATTGTAATGAATAAATGTTTAATGACACCATTATCTAGGCCATTAGATTATTCCTTTATCATACATCGATAAATACAATGCAATGCAATACAAAACAAATGGAAATGTATTAAGAGATCTACAAAAAATTTACTTTAAAGCTGGCTTTCATGTTTCTATCAACAAATTCCTGAGCATACTTGTCCGTGCAGCTTTATTCTGCCTGATTTAGTGCCTCCGGTATGTTAGGGGATCCAAATGGAAACTTCAGATTCGCAGTAAATTATGCAGTGATACACAGCGGAGGGATTCCAATTTAATGACTAACAGCTGTGATATTGACCGTGATGTTCATTTATGCGAGATCTATTTGTCTAAGCCATTGATACCTCCATTGCGTTACAGTAAATATACATGCAACCGAATATTCAATTGCTTAGTAAAGTTCGCCTGCAAACTGAATTTGGGAATGGTCAGTTTTGAGGCAGCAAAGCGATCGATAAGAAGAAAGTAAATAAATAAAAAGGAATGATTGCCGATAAAGTAAAACATGAATTTTTAAGTGTTTTATAAAAATTGATGAATTTAAATACATTAAATAAATAAAAAACACAATAATAATTTTTTAAACAAAAAACATCATGAATAACTTTAAATAAAAATCACAATGAATAACTTTAAATAATTTAACATGAATTTTACTTCAAATAAAATAAAACATGAATTTTTTTGTATAAAAATTAACATTGAATTTAAATAATTTAATATGAATTTTGCGCCAATAAACTGAAACATGAATTTTTTCAAAAACATAATAAAAAAATTCATGTTTTATTAATTAACATGAATTTTTTATTACGGGATTTTGCCTAAAATTTTGGGTAATTTTACATGAGTTTTACTCTAATAAAATAAAACATGATTTTTTTATTACTTATTTTGCATATACGTGAATTTTAAATACTTTAAATAATTTTACATGAGCTTCATTCCAATAAAATAAATCATAAATTTTTTAATTATGTATTTTGCATAAAAGAAAACTTGAATATATATACTTTAAATAATTTTACATTAATTTTACTTTAATAAAAGTAAAACATGATGATTTTTTACGTATTTTGCATAAATTATTCGCATGATGATGAAAAAAGTTATACAAATTACTGAAAAATTAGGAAAATAAAATATTTATATAGAATAGTGCCATAAGTATGGTGTAAGTTTTCAATACAATTTAATTTTTTTAAAGAATTTAAACAAAAGTAAAAACATTTTTAGACTTTTGTTGACATGAATTTAATTATATCAAATTTGAAATTGATAAACTTGGAAAGTATTATACTTATTTTTTTTTTGTGTACTAGTATTAAACCAGTTTTATTACAGTTAGCTTATGAAAATATCTATCAAATGTAGTTCATTTAAAAAAATATTTCAATGTAATTTATATAAGATATTTCCATGATGTTATAAAAGGAAAATACTTGAAGTATTTTTAAAAGTTTAAAATATTGATAATGTAAGATAAATAATTGTAACAAATTTTTGTATGTCAAGAACAATCATCCATTTTAAATATTATTCTTAAAAACTTCCAAATAAATTATTTATTGGCAACACTGTTTTTCGATTATTTTGTTTATGCCATTTTTTTTTTTCTGCCATGTTTTCAACCAACGTAATATAGACATACATGATTACTTAAATAGTTTTCATTCTATTTTTTGGTTTTAAAATATGGAAAACATCAGCTTTACTATAATTTTAATTGAAAAATTATTGGAGGACATAATAATTTTTTTTTTTAACCATAAACAAAAGTATTTTATTCTTTTAATAATTTTACTTCACTAGGCTTAATAATTTGCCAGTTCATTTAATTTTCAGGTCTTATTCTTTTATAATACCAAAATAAAAATATTTTTAAATTTTGAAAACAAATAATTTTAAGAAATATTAAGGATATTCAGACGTGATCAATGACCATCAAGTTTGAATGTCTTTAAGGCTGTAACAATTTTTCCTCGAGAAGAGATATAGCATTTCTGATCTCATGAGAAAATAATGTATATTCTTTAACAAGTACATAACAACTACCGATCACTGATAACAGCATATAAGCAGTGTCGTGGATATTTATACTACATGCAATTAGCGTTTTATTCGAATGAGAACAATCAGGCACTCAAATCTGAGATATATATATATATATATATATATATATATATAATATTGCCATGAATCTGAAAGGGCCTTCTTCTTGAATCCGTTATAGGTCTAGTATAGGTCAACGAATTGCCAAGATTCCCTATGAATTACAATTGATTAGAAAAATGATGAGAATGATTTATTAAGTGTTATATAACTTTCATTGTTCACATATAGTTAAAAAAACACTTTAATTTGACGTTTATTTTATTAGACCAAGTAAATAATAATTTTTAGTAGTTGTTCTGATTTTTTCAATAACTAACTGTAAAATCAATAATATTATGCCTGACGAGATTTTCTAATTTTTCGATTTAATGTATTATCCACCAAAGATTTATAATATTTTACTATCAATTCAATAGTAAAAGTAATAATTGAAATGAAAGTAATTGTAAATTTTTTTTTTTACGGATGTTCTTTTTAAATTTCTTTATTAAAAGTTTTTTTCTTGATCAAAAAAAAAAAGTTCAATTTAAATATTAACCCTGTTTGTGCTGAACAAATAGAATGTAAAAGAATAATGAGAAAGAGAAACACTGAGAAGTTTTTAATTACGCAAAGGACGAGTAAATTAATTTTACACGTGTGCTTTATGGTGAAGGCTTTATGTTTGTGTTGGTGCAGCATTACTGATTCTGAAGGGGCCTCCACTGTTATTAAGTAGCATTAAAAGAAGCATTCGAATATTATGTTTTTTTTCAATCTTATTTCTCAATAAATAATGATAAAAGGCTTTTTTAAAAGAAAATTTTAACATTTGTTATTAAATTGAATAAGTAATTTTTTTTAAAGTTTGATTAACTATCATCTTTAAAATTCTTTTATTGTTGTGGCGATAAAGAATGAGTTCTTTTTTTGTACACTAATGAGGTTCTTAAGTAGATTGATTTTCATTAATGATGAGAAGTGGGTATAAAAATCAATCTCAACTACTTGTATTGTTTTTGGGCCTTACTTATAATAGTTTAATTAGAACGCTTAGACATACTTCATAATAATTTAATTAAAATATCAAAATATTTATTTGCAGTGTAAAATATCAGTACATTAAAATAAATTGTATAATTAGATTTTTTTTTTTTTAAAATCATTTTGAAAATCATTTTCTACAGAATTTTTCTAAATTATCGTGGTTCAAGTATGATACTAATTCAAGCATTTTAAATTTTGATGTAATTTGCAAATTGTTTTTAAAATTACTTTGTATTAAAATTTTAAAGTTACCATGAAGCTTATGAATAAATTTGATCTAGTTGTTACACAATTGTAAGTTTTTGTAGTATTCATAAATTGAAAGGAGACTCAATTGAAAGGAACCTATTCTACTGTGTATGATTTTCGTTTGGAAAATTGATAAAAATATACATGAATAACCACAATCACTTTCTCTATAACAGAAATCTCATATATATATATAATTGAAATAAAGTATTACAAATAATGTGAACGAAATTAGATATTTGGTTTTAGATTTGATTTAGAATTTGCTTCTGTATTAGATGATTAAATGTCTATTTTTGATTGATTTTTTTTTTTTTTGATAAATAAAATGAAGTTGCTCTTATTAATATTGAAATAAATGAACATTTTTCAATAAATGAATATATATATTTAAGTTACGATAGTTCAATTATTTTTTGTATTTATGTAATGAGAAATTATAATAAAGTTAAATTTCAAATTTAAATGCATATATAAATTTTATTTTGTTTTAACATGCAATGAGTGAATCAATTTTGTCTTTTGATTAAACTTTCTGTCAAATCAACATATAATATCAATGTCTATTTAATGGATATTTATTTAATTTTTTGAAATAATTTTTTTAAACACATGTGATGCTTTATCTGCATTTATTATTTATTGTATCATAGGTAAAAATCATAAAAATGCCCAGTTTTACCTAATTTTTATAATCTGTTGACTGAAAATACATTAAAATTTTTATAATATTTTCAAATTTTTTCCTTATTGCAGAGATCAACAAAAGATCTATAGAAAGAATACATTAATTACAGCTTTTTGTACTTGACGAACTTAAAAGATATGGGCCTTATTCACCAATCATAAATAGATAAGTATAAGTGATAGACAAAACATTTAAATTATCAAATAGATTCTGATAAGTCGTATGTCAATCAGATTCCATTCATTTCATTTGAATTCCTTCATTTTAAGTTAAAAGTAAATATATTTCACACAGTTAAAATTGATCAAAAGGTGATGCCGTTGCAATTAATCAATTAAGTGTAAGTTGTCAATAATTTCTCAGGAATTCTATAAGACCTAATTGTCGGCATAAATTAAAGGGATGTTTTGATAAGTTCATTCTTCCTGGAATGCATATATACACATGTCCATAAATTAAGGATAATTCAGAATCACACAGAAATTGAACTCCGAAATAAAAATTTCACCTGTAGAATTATCACACACATCTTGAAGAAGAATACGCAAATTACAGGAAACCACCAGATGACGCGGATAGTACGTCACAATCACGACAGTGTAAGAGAGGGTATATAAGGAATGGTGGCAAAGAAGTAAAATTGTTCACAAGCGCTTTAAAAGCCTTTCAGTGCAATAACCACATAGTTATGGAACAAAGGAAGCATTTGGATGATTTTTTACGTGGTAGGATTATCGGACGACTGGAATGTGGACGTACCCAGCTGGAAGTATCCGAGGCTTTTGTCATCTCCAGGCTTTGCCAACGATTCCAAGGTGATGGTAATGTGAGTAGATGTTACAGCACAGGTCGCCCCGAGTTACAACGCCGAATGAGGACCGGTATTTAGCAGTTACTGCCAAAAGAAACAGACGGAGCACAGCATCAGACCTGTCTCGTCAGCTCTCTTCAGCTACCGGTACGACAGTTTCAAAGGCAGACCGTGTACAGACGCTTAGGGCACATTGGTCTATATGCTCGTAGGCCTGTCAGATATGTTCCACTTACCGCAACTCACTGTCGCCTGCGATTAACCTGGAGTAGAGAGCATGCATTGTGGACACCGCAACAGTGGTCTTGTGTGATGTTTTCCGGCGAGTCCAGGTTTTATTTGCAGTCTGATTCTCGCCAGACTTTCATATGGAGAGCGCCAGGCACCCGTTACCACCAAGAGAACACCATTGAACGACACCGTTACGGTGGTGCAGGATGGCTCGTTTCGGGAGGAATTATTCTTGGTTCCAGAACTGACCTGCATGTTCAGAGTGTAACGATGATAGGCCACATCTATCGGGATGTCATTCTGAAACAACATGTACGTTTGTTTCGGAGCGCCATGTAGTGCTGAATTTCAGTTTATGGATGACAACGCCCGTCCTCACTGTGCAAACATTGTAGACGAATGCCTTCAAATGGAGGATATCCCCTGTATGGATTAGCCAGCATTCAACCGGACTTGAATCCAATAGAGCATGTGTGGGATATGCTTGGTCGACGAATTGCTGCCCGTCAACCCTCCCACCTTCAACCGGAACTTCGGAGGGCATTGCTTGATGAGTGGTGTAATATTCCCCAAGATCAGATTGATAATTTGATACCAGCATGCCTAGGCGTTGTAAGGCTTGTATTGCATCGTCCGGGAGACATACTCCATATTAACCATCATACTAACCATGTTATACTGTTTTTTGTAAATAGGTTCTTTTTTTTGAAATTTGCTCCAGGGAGTAAAAAATCATAATTTTTATTAATTATGTCAAACAAATAGCATCTTTTTTGCTCTTTACCTTTTTGTTTAATAAGTAGAAATTACAAATAAGTCAAATTTGTCCTGCTTCTGTCTCTTTCTTTGCCTGAACTTCATTATCCTTAATTTATGGACATGAATGTAGTAGTTGCTGTCACCAGATTACGTAACAATTTTTGGCAGTTGTGTTCCTTGAATAATTTTCAATAAATTAAGATAAACAAAGGAGTCGTTAGGTGAGAAATGTTCAAATGTTGAAATAGTTTGAGTGGATTTAATTAACAGAGGGACCATTCTCTTTATTTAAATCATTATCCATTAAATTTCAATTGGTCATCACAGTTGTCCTTTTTAACGGTGTTTATCATTTACACACATATACAGGAATTATTACACATTAATAATGAACTTTGTTAAAAAGGTCAAGAAACGAAAATTCCACATATATATACACATCAAATTTCGTGGCTGAATTCCATCAGAAGTAATTTTGATTAAATTTTACATTTGTCACTTTTTCATAGATCAATTTATTGTGAATCGTCTTTTGTATACACATTAAATGCCTTTATAGTATATAAATATAAGAATCTAGTATAATTTAAATTATAAAAATCAAACTACTGAATAGTTATTTTAAGTTAAAGATCAAACAAATTAAACAAGTTAAAAACGATTGTGTAATAGAAGTCATTGAGAAAGAAAGAAACGAACATCTTGAGGCATTATGAGACACAATGCCAAGTACAAGTATTAATTTAATTTATATTAATACACACAAAAAGTTCATCCCAAAATAAGTATCTTAATACTACAGAATTTCAACATCGAAACTGATGTTAGTTTGAGCGTTTCAAATTTCTTAGGAATACACTATGTAAAATGATGTACTTTCAAATTTTATTAAAAACTACCTAATTTTTTTATAACATTTGACTTTTTTTTTTTTTTAGATAAGATAACTTGTTTATTTAAATATTTTCAGCTATAACCTAAATACAAGACTTACCAATTTTTTTTACCAACTTTGAATTTGGTATAAACTTGATCCTTCTCGTGCGGACTTCTGACTTATTAGAAGTCACTTTGCTGCCTCTAGCGGCTCTGGCACCACGTTAAAAGTGATTGAAGATGTGTTTAGTTGCTCTAAAGGAATCGCTGTTCCCGTAAATTGCGTAAAAACTGTAGCTTTACGGCCTTCGAGGTCGTTTGTGACGCACCTGCATTACCTTTGATTTTTTCTTTAAATCTTAAGACAAGAGAAGCCGGGTGCACGTGGCACAAGATCAATTCCGGGAATATCTCTGGGGCCTCCTTTCCCGGCTCCCGGAGCTGAATAAAACGAATATTTTTTTTATTTTCTTCTCCAAGGATACTGATGGTCAGCCGAAGTAACGCCGTTAAGAGAAGAGAGACAAAAAGACGGTTGTTCAAGGCAATAGCTGTTTGGGTTCTCTGGCTAAATGCTATTCTTATTCAAAGTTTTCTTTTCTTTATCTAGGCGAATGATTTTCTTGTGGAATTGGTTTCAATAGCAATAGAGTCTTATATCAAGTCAAATCTCAAGATTATATTGAATAAGATCCTTGATTACGAGTGTACTGTTATTATGATTAGTAAATAAAATTATTATCTAATAAATCTAATAAAAATGTAAATGGAATTATTAAACAAATGCTTTGCATAAAAATTAAGTTTGCACAAAAGAATTAAGTTTATCAATTCGAATGTTAATTTTTTTTATAGAAATAAATCAAGAAATGTTTTCAGCAGGTAAAGGCATAGTATGTATAGTTTTGCAATTGATAAAAAGTTTAAAAATTGCTGTGATTTAATAATTGCCTTAAAAGTTGCCAAGATAATGCTATAACTAAAAAGAGTATTCAATGTTTTACTAAGTTTTATTATTATCTTAAATTACAGTATTTACGCATTCTTTCAATCTAAAAAAATACATGAGTATAGAAATTTGATAAATAATTAAACCCTGTTTGAATTATGAAAAAGATAAAAAAATCTAAAAATGGATAATGCAGTGTTGTCAGTTGGAGCAACTAGATTGTAAATTTGTGGGGCTGGGTTGAGACGCCTGAAGTTTTATTTACAAACGCACAAATGCGACACATATACAATATTCAACACATTTAAAGACATATAATTATAGATTCGTGGATGGATTCCACTTCTAACCCAAAAACTCGATACTCAGGTTAGTGCGAAATATGTTTCTTCTCCGGGTGAGAGTCTGTAGGCCAAATGACTATTTCTCAACACGACAAAGAAAGCAGGGTTACAAACTTCCATTTTTGTTATTGTTTCGAAATAAAATCCCCGGTAACCCAAACAAAAATTTTTCCTTTTTTGAAATTTCACATTTTGTATCTGATATTTTTTATAATTCATAATTTCTCAGTCGCTTAACAATTTATGAAAGGAAACTGTGTATAACCTGGAAGTATTGTGAGAAAGTTGGTAAAGATATTTTTGTCAATATCTATGTTTTTCTGCATTTGTCAGAAACTAAATTGCAAATTCCTTAATAAGGATTCATCAAAATTGTCTGCTTAATACTTGTCTCAATACAATTTAATTCTATTGAGAATTCTTATTTTTGAAAGATGATTAAAGGTTCTCCCAATATTGATAATTCTTTGTTCAAAATTTAAAAAAGTTATTAAAGATTTGATACTTTATCATGAACATTGAAAAACTTGACATAATACAATATCTAACTTGAGGTTTGTAACGTCTCGGCATATACTAGACCTGTAACGCCTTCAAGAATAGGGATACTTTTCAAGTTCATGTGTAACTTTAAATTTTATTTACAAGCAATATTTCTATATACAGAACTCTGTTTACAATGAGGTAAAAATTAAATATATAAATTAAATACGCAATTGCAGTTCACTCCAAGAACAGATATTTTCAGAGTTCTATAGTCTACGACGAATCTAGTCCAACCGTTTGCAGCAGCCTTAATTATCGGCGGATTACACGAAACCACAAGGGGCTCACATTGTAACAGACAGAAATTGCAGCATGTTCAGTCCCTTTCAGGTAAAAGGAAAACAACACTTCTTGTCGACTCGTCGTAGCACACCCCTCTTCTTCTCTCAAAACCTCCCTTTAAGAAATTCCATCAAGAAAAGGGGGGTCAGCTTTCCCAAAATTATCATTGAGTAGACACTTTCTCAGCCCATGATCTATCCCCAATCACAATGCAACAACTCATGGTGTAGTCCATATTCCATCTGCAATTGTTTCCACATGTGAAGGACTCTCAGACAATCGCTAATTTCATGAGGTCTCATTATCTATGGTATTGAATATCTGCTAACAGATTTGAATGACAGGTTGTTCTCATTAGTACAAAACACTAATTGCATGTTATATAACTATCCACAGCATTGTGTGTCAGTTGCCGACTTTGAGTGATAGGTTGTTATTAAGTACTTGTTAAAAAATATACATTCCTCTTTTCTTGTGCAACGAAAGGCTACAACTCTCCAGTGGGAAAAATACCACAGTTTTTAGACATACAAAGATATTTCGTTTACTGTGAATTAAAACTACCAATTTTCCCATATTTTTTTTTTTATTTTATTTAATTAATTCAAAAACACCCTAAAGATGTAAATTATGTATCTCGATAAATATGGTATATCATCTTCTAATCATATTTCATGTACATTCTAATGAATAAAGTGTTTATAATGACACCATTATCTAGACCATTAGATTATTCCGTTACCCTATATCGATAGATAAAATGCAATACAATACAAATGGAAATGTATTACGAGATCTACGAAAATTTACTTTAAAGCTGGCTTTCATGTTTCTATCAACAAATTCCCTGAGTATACTTGTCCGTGCAGCTTTATTCTGCCTGATTTACTGCCTCCGGTATGTTAAGGGATCCAAACGGAAACTTCAGATTCGCAGTAAATTATGCAGTGATACACAGCGGAGGGATTCCGATTTAATGACTAACAGCAGTGATATTGACCGTGATGTTCATCTATGCGAGATCTATTTGTCTAAGCCATTGATACCTCCACTGCGTTACAGTAAATATACATGGAGCCGAATATTCAATTGCTTAGTAAAGTTCGCCTGCAAAAATTGAATTGGGGAATGATCAGTTTTGAGGCAGCAAAACGATGCGATAAGAAGAAAGTAAAGGAATGATTACCAATAAAATTAAACATGAATTTTTATGGTGTATTTTTGCATAAAAATGAAACATGAATTTAAATACTTTAAATAATTTAGCATGAATTTTAATCCAATAAAATTAAGCATGAATTTTTTATTACGTATTTTGCATAAAAATGTATGACTCAATTTAAGTTTTATATTTTTACGATGTTGTTGATATATTCTGTTGGAAAGTTATACGATTTATTAACAATTAGGAAAATAAGTATTTATATAAAATATTACTTCGAAGTATGACATAAGATTTTTTTCTAGAATTTAAACAAAAGTAAAAGAATTTTTAGATTTTTCATTGACATGAATTTAATTATGTCAAAATTGAAATTGATAAACTTGGCAAGTATGACACTTACTTTTGATTTTTGTGTGCTAGTTTTTAAAAGAGATTTATTAAAGTGAGTATAGCTTATGAAAATGTCCAGCAAATGTTGTTTAGTTAAAAAATATTTCAACTTAATTTGTATAAGATATTTTAATTATGTTATAAAATACAAAAATACTTGAAGTATTTTTAAAAATTTATTAAAAGATAATTTCAACAAAATTTTAGTTACAATGGAGAGTTATTCATTTTAAATATTATTCTTAATTCTTAATTCACGCTTTTGTGATATTCATTAATAAAAAGGAGTAAAACGATAACTTCTTTATTTAAATATTTTCAGCTACAACCTAAATACAAATACCTTCCTGTTTTTTTTTTTTAGCGACTTTCAATCTAGTATAAACTTGACCCTTCTCATGCTAATCTACTGACTTATTAGAAGTCCCTTTGCTCCTCTAGCATCTCTGGCGCCCCGTTGAAAGTGATCGAAAATGTGTTTAGGTGCTCTAAAGCTATCGTTGTCGTCCGTAAATTGCGTAGAAACTGTAGCTTTACGCCTTTCGCGGTCGTTTGGGACGCACCTGCATTATCCTTGATTTTTTTTTTAAATCTTAAGACAAGAGAAGACAGGAGCACGTGGCACAAGATCAATTCCGGGAATATCTATGGGGCCTCCTTTCCCGGCGCCTGAACTAGAATAAAACGAATATTTTTGGTTTTTTTTTTTTCTTCTCAAGGATACTGATGGTCAGCCGAAGTAACGCCGTTAAGAGAAGAGAGACAAAAGGCGGTTGTTTAAGGCAATAGCTGTTTGGGTTCTATGGCTGGATGCTATTTCTGCTTTTTCTTATTCAAAGATTTCTTTTTTTTGTTTTTATCTCACCAAATGATTTTCTTGTGGAATAGGTGGAATTGGTTTCAGTACTAAAAGAGTTTTATATCAAGTAAAATCGCAAGATCATTCAATTCCTACGATTAGTTCACACTCTCCTATGTATATTAATATATCTTGTTCAAATTTTCCATCGTTAATAAAATACTTTTTATTCATCCACTCAAGTTCAAATACATTCTTTTAAATTTTTAGTGGTAACACTTGATGTTAATACAGTTTTTCAAATATTAATTCATTAATTAAATTTAATTAATTAATTTTAGTTTTATGTGGGAGAAAATTTTTTTCTCTTATATAAGATTTTTAGCAGGATATAAATTTAGGAATAAATACCGTCAGTGGCGAAGCGTGTAGATCGATGGAAAAAAATTCGTTTTCAGATTTTTTTTTCATTTTAGGTCAAGGAGGGAACAAAATAGAAAATGAAACATGTGAATAAATTAGAGAGATGGAAAGTGTGTGTGTGAGAGAATTTTTTTCTAACAAAAAAAATGAAAGAAAATTTTTTATTAAGGGCTTTCTGCAATACAGTGAAAAAACAGTGGGAATTAATTTTTTTTAAATTACTTGTTTCGAATAGGAATTGTGAAAATGTATTAAAGTTTTTAGAAAATAATGAATGAAAAATGCAACTATGTTGTCATAATGCATTTATTCAAAATGAGGCCAAAAAAAAAAAAAAAAAATGGAAGAATAAAGAAAAAATTTTCAATGAAAATTCAGAGATATATTAATAATTTAATTGAAACTTTCCTTTTTTGTTATTGTTTGAAATAAAAATCCTCTGCACCTTCAAGCGGCCTGATGGCCAATTTTCTAGATCTCTGGCTTTGGTATCACAGGCTTTAGATTCAAATGTTGGTGAAGGCATGGATGTTTGTTTGTGGTTCGGAATCTGAGTTAAATGATCTAATTAGCCTAAAGTGTGCAAAATATGAACGTAGAGAAATAAACCAAACCAAACAAACCTGTATCTTTAATAAAAATTTGCCCTTTTTATAATTTTAAATGTTGTATCCGATATTTCTAATAATTAATAATTTATCAGATACTTAGCAAGTTATAAAATGAAATCGTAAATAGTTTGTGTGCAAGTCGGTAAAGATATCTTATCAATATCGATATTGTTTTGCAACGATCAGAAACTAAATTGCAAAATTCTTAATAACAATTCATCAATATAGTTCGCTTAATACTTGCCTCAATACGACTAAATTTTATTAAAAATGCTCTTTTCGGAACTATAATTAAAGATTCTCGAAATATTGTTAATTCTTCGTTCGAAATTATTTTGAAGAATAATTGTGAATTGAATATTTAATAATTCCCAATTTCTCAGATGCTTAGCAATTTATGAAATGAAATTGGGTGTAGCTTGAAGTATTGTATGTTAGTAATGATACTTTATCAGTATAGATATTTTTCTGCTTCTCTCAGAAACTAAATTGCAAAAATCTTCAATAACCATTCATCAGAATAGTCGTAATACTTATCTCAACACGAGGAAATTCTATTGAGAATCCTCATTTTATGAAAAAAATAATGAAATATTTGATATTTTATTAAAACATTGAAAAGCTTGTTACAATACCATATCTTCTTGGCTCACCATAAGGCTCTTGCGCCAGAAAAGTAGAAGAAGAATACAATATCAAATTTGAGGTTTTCACACATACAAAGATATTTGCTCACTAAAATTAGTAATCAGTTTTTATATATTTTTTATCCATTTTATGTAACTGAAAACAAAACACTACTAAACATGTATATTGATCGAGATGCATAGTTTTACACCATCTTCTAATAATATTTCATGTTCATTGTAATGAATAAAGTGCTTATAATGACACCATTATCTAATCCATTAGATTATTCCTTTATCATACGTCGATAGATACAATGCAATCAATATATTACAATACAATACAAATGGAAATGCATTAAGAGATATACCAAAATTTACTTTAAAGTCAGCTCTCATCTTTCTATCAACAAATTCCTGAGTATACTTGTCCATGTAGCTTTATTCTGCCTGATTTACTGCCTCCGGTATGTTACGGGATCCAAAATGAAACTTCAGATTAGCAGTAAATTATGCAGCGATACACAGCAGAGGGATTCCAATTTAATGACTAACAGCAGTGATATTGACCGTGATGTTCATCTATGCGAGATCTATTTGTCTAATCATTGATACCTCCATTGCGTTACAGTAAATACACATGCAGCCGAATATTCAATTGCTTAGTAAAGTTCGCCTGCAAAATTGAATTGGGAATGATCAGTTTTGAGGCAGCAAAACGAGGAGATAAGAAGAAAGTAAATAAATAAAAACAAATAAAAAAACATGAAAATAAAATGAAACATGAACATTTTATTACGCATTTTGCATAAAAGTGAAACATAGATTTAAATACTTTATATAATGTAATATGTATTTTACGCCAATGAAATAAAACATGAATTTTTTATTACGTATCTTGCATAAAAATGAATTTAAATAGTTATTTAAAGTATTTAAATAAATTTTTATGCAAAATTCGTAATAAATTCATGTTTTATTAATTAACATGAATTTTTTTATTATGTATTTTCCATAAAAAGGAAACTTGAATTCAAATAATATTATATGAATTTTATTCCAATAAAATAAAACATGAATTTTATTCCAATAAAATTAAACATAAATTTTTTATTACCTATTTTGTCCCAAAATGAAACATGCATTTAAATACTTTAAATAATATAACGTGAATTTTACTCCAATAAAATAAAATATGAATTTTTATTACGTATTTTGCAAAAAAATGTAAATCTCAATTTACATTTTTTATTCGCTTGATGATGATGAAACGTTATACAGATTACTGATAATTAGAAAATAAAATATTGATATAAATTAATGCTGCTATGTATAATGTAAGATTTTAATAAAATTGCATTTTTTTAAAATTTAAACAAAAGTAAAAAACTTTTTTTGACTTTTTTCATTGACATGAATTTAATCATGTCAAAATTGAAATTGATAAACTTGGAAAGTGCCATATTTTTTTGTTTTTTGTGTACTAGTTTTAAAATAGTTTTATTAAAGTGAATGTAGCTTATGAAAATGTTCAGTAATTGTAGTTTATTTAAGAAATATTTATTTTTAAGATATTTTAATTATGTTATAAAAATGTAAAAATAATTAAAGCATTTTTAAAAATGTAAAATATTGATAATGTTAGATGAAGAATTTTAACAAAATTTTAGTTTCAAAGGATAACTATTTATTTTAAATATTATTCTTAAAAAACCTAAAATTAATTATTTACTTGCTACTCTATTTTTTTCTTATTTTGTGTATGCCATTTTTCTGCTGTGTATTTTAAATTAACATAATATAGACTTACCTTATTACTTAACTTTTTTCATTCTACTTTTGGTGTTAAAATATTAAAAACATAAACTTTTATATTTTTGACAGAAAAAAAATTAATTGAGGACATAATAAAGTTTTTTTTCTATATTCACAAATATTTTATTATTTTAACATTTTTTTCAATAAGCCTGCTCAAATAAATAAGCTCATATAAATTTATAAGCTCATATAAATTTATATATGCTCATATAAATATATAAGCTCATATAAATTTATATATAAGCTCATATAAATTTGTCAATTTATTTCAATTTCAGGCTTTATTCTTTTATAATATCAAAATAAAAATATTTTTAAATTGTGAAACCAAACAGTTAAAAAAAAAAGATTAAGGCTATTCAGGCATGACCGATGGCCATCAAGTTTGAAAGCGTTTAAGACTGTAGCATTATTCAAATGAGAAGAGATATGATATTTCTGTTTCCAGGGGAAAGGAATGTATATTCTTTAATAAGTTCATAACAACAACCTATCTTGATCATTTATTTCGTGTTTTATAATTTTCATTTATCGCGCATAATTGAAAAGAAGCAAACACTTTAATTTTATATTTATTTCATTGTACCGTTTAAATAATAATTTTAATAGTTGGTCCAATTTGTTTTCATTAGCTAATTATAAAATTAATAAAATTACGTTTGACAAACATCTCTTATTTATCGATTTAATGCCTTTTCCACCAAAGATTTATTATAGTTTATTATCAATTCAACAGTAAAAGTGATAATTAAAATGAAAGAAATTATAATTTTTTTTTAACCAAAGTTCTTTTAAATTTCCTTATTAAAAAGTTTTTTCTTGTTCTGAAAAAGTTCAATTTAAATATTAACCCTGATTTGTGCTGAACAAATAGAATGTAAAAGAATAACGAGAAAGAGAAACAACTAAGAAATTTTAATTACGCAAAGGACGAGTAAATTAATTTTACGCGTGTGCTTTATGGTGAAGGTTTTATGTTTGTGTTTGTGCAGCATTACTGATTCTGAAGGGGCCTCTTCTGATAATAGATAGTAAAAAGTAGCATTCGAATATTGTATTTTTTTTAACCTTATTTCACAATAAATAGTGATAAAAGGTTTTTAAAAGAAAGAAAATTTTAACATTTGTTAGTAAATTGAATAAGCATTTTTTTTTAAAGTTTGCTTAACTGTATTCTTCAAATTTATTTTATTGTTGTGGTGATAAAGAATGAGATTTTTTTCTGTACTTTATTGATGTTCTTATGTAGATTGATTTTAATTAAAGATGACAAGTAGATACAAAAATCATTCTCGACTACTTGTATTGTATTGTTTTTGAGAATTACTTATAATAGTTTAATTAGGAGGCTTAGACATACTTAATAATAATTTAATTAGAATATCAAAATATTTAATTCAGTGTAAAATTAAAATAAAATTAAAATAAAAAAATATTAAAATAAAAATATATAATTAGATTATTAAAATATTTACAAAATTATTTATTAAATAAGTTTTATTCTAAATTATCATGTCTCAAGCATGATTCAAATTCAAGTATTTTAAATTATGATGCAATTTGTAATTTAATTTTTTTTTTTAATTATTTTTCTAATAAAATTTTAAAGTGATCGTGAAGCTTTTGCATAAACTTATTTGATCTAGTTGTTGAAAAATGTAAGCTTTTGTGATATTCATAAATAGAAAGGAATCTCAATTGAAAGGGTCCTTCTCTACTGCTTTACTGTGTAAAAATGATAATATATACATGAATAACCACAGTCACTATAATATTATTTAATTAAAAATTCTTATACTATTAATATTATTATTATTAATATTAATCTTATTTAATGTAAATTTTTTTATTATAATAAAATCTTTATAATTTTTTCATTTTAATAATCAAATTTCTCCCTTTATTGCAGAGATCTTCTAATAAAATATATATTGAAACACTTTATTAATTACAGCTTTTGCACATGAACTTAAAAGATTTCAACACACTCTATTTACCAGTCATAAAATAGAAAGTATATGATAGACAAAACATTAAAATTATCAAATTCATCTCCTGATAAGTCGTATGTCAATCAGATTTCATTCTTTTCCATTTGATAATCGTTTTGAAAGAAAGACCAAACATATTTTAACGGCTAAAATTAATCCTTACAAGGCGATGCCAGTTAAAACACCTAATTAAGTGTAAGTTGCCAAAAACTTCGCAGGGAATTCTTCAAGGACCCAATACGTCGGCATAAATTAAAAGGATGTTTTGATAAGCTCATTCTTCCTAATACGTCTATAGTAGGGGCACCAGATTGCGTGGAAACAATAATTGACCAGCTGTGCCTTTAAATTACTTCTCAATCTTTGTAACCAAGATAAATAAACGAATCGTCAGAAGAGGAAGGTTGAAATGTTGAGACAGTTAAGTCGATTTGAACTTAGGTCTTTAAGTCTCAAAATAATGAGGGCCCATCCTTTTATTTTTTTTTTTATCCATTAAAATTATTATCCATTAAGTACAGTTGATTTTTAAGGTATAACATATATATTAAAGTGTAAATATTGTTTAAAAGGACCAGAAACGAAAATTCCAACAATATATAAAAATCAAATTTTGATGGTTGATTTTCCATTGATTAAAATTATGATTTGTCAATTTTTATTGATCGATTTATTGAGAACAATGTTGAGTATGCACTTTATAAATGTAATGTCTTCATGGCATATAAGATATAATATAATTTAAATTATAAAAATCAAACTACTGAACGATTATTTCAAGTTCTTAAAAATAACTATGCAACAGAACTCATGGTGAATGACTTTGTAACTAAAAAGCTTTCAAAAAAAATGAACATCTTGATGCTTTACGAGATCAATACCAAATACAAGTATTATTAATTTGTTTGCGGTATTTGTCTAATCGTCGGTGTCCGCAGTGGGGGACGGACATAACATGAGAGAGAAATATACTTATGGAAGGAGGGAAAGGGGGGGGGCAGCTTCTGTTGCAGATGAATCACCCGTAGGTAGAAGTCTGACTTGGCTCTGTGTCGCTGAAGAAGGAGGACAGTGCCTTATGGGAGGACATTTAGGTGACGTGTTGTATGGGAGAAAGCCCGGTAAACTCCCACAACGTAGTCGAACTAATGAGTTAAGATGCTGAACATCACAAACGCCAATCAAATCCACATCGTTTTTTGAAACAATGTTTAAAAGAAAATGTCGCCAGCTGATTGAACTCGCCCAAAATGTTCACCAGCAGCGCACGCTTCCACTGAGCGAAACGAGTAGAGCCCCAAGTATTAATTTAACTTAAGTTAATGTACATATAAAGTTCATACCCAAATATATATCTTTATATTAAATAAATTCAATATCGACACTAATACTAAATTGTACGTTTCAAATTTCTTAAAGGATACACTAGGTAAAATACCATAAATGCTTAATTTAAGTATCATACACCAGGTTTTAATGAAATTTTATCAAAAAGTTCTTTTTTATAACATTCGACATTTTATTTCTTTAGTTACGATAATTTCTTTACTTAGAAAATTTGCCGCTATAACGTAAATACGAATACTTTCCAATTTTGTTTTTACCAACTTTGAATCTAGCATAAACTTGATCCTTCTGATGCTGACCTACTGACTTGATTAGAAGTCACTTTGGTTCCTCCATCGCTCTCTGGCGCCACGTTGAAAAGTGATCGAAAATGTGTTTAGGTGCTCTAAAATGTATCGTTGTCTCCGTAAATTGCGTGAAAAAACGGTAGCTTTACGGCCTTCGAGGTCGTTTGTGACGCACCTGCATTACCTTTGATTTTTTCTTTAAATATTAAGACAAGAGAAGCCAGGAGCACGTGGCACGAGATCAATTCCGGGAATATCTCTGGGGCCTCACTCTCCCGGCCCCTGAAGCGGAATAAAACGAATATTTTGATTTTTTCAGGATCTTTTCTCCTCCGAGGATACTGTTGGTCAGCCGAAGTAATGCCGTTAAGAGAGAGAGGAGCAAAAGACGGTTTCAAGGCAATAGCTATTTTGGTTCTACGGCTGGATGTTGTATCTGGTTTTTCTTATTCAAAGGTTTCTTTTTTTGTTTTTTATCTCGGCTAATGAATTTCTTGTGGAATTGGTACAACTCGTTTCAATAGTGAAAGAGTTTTAAATCAAGTAAAATCGCAAGATTAATAAATGCTCACAGTTCTTATTTAATATAATTTTTTTTAAAAAAACAAGCAAATAAATGAATGAAAAAGGCATCCATGTTGTCATAATGCATTTAACCAAAACGAAGTCAAAAATGGAAGAATACAGGAATAATTTTCAATGAAAACTTTTTAGAGATATATTAATAATTAAATTGAAACTTATGGTGTTGTGGGTTGTGCAGCTAGATAGCAGCTGAGTGTGGAGGAATCAGAATAGAAAAATTCCACTTCTAAGCCGAAAATCCGATACTCAGATATGCGCAGGAGGAGCCGAAATATACTTATTCTTCGGGGGGAGAGTCTATAGGCTAACTGATCCTTTCTGGTAGTGGATTCAGAGCCCTACGTTGCGCGCCATATTGTAGTCAGCAGGTTGTGCAGCTGGATTGTAACTGAGTGTTGTTCAATTAAGACTTGAGACTCAGGTTTGAGAAATCGTAGCTTTATTTATACTCGCACAGACACTACACACTTACAATAATGCTAAAGGTTTTTAGACATACAAAGACATTTGTGAACTAAAACATAAAAACTACTAATCAATTTTCTATATTTTTTATTCGTTTCATTTAACTGAAAACAAAAACTCACTAAAGATGTAAAACTATGCATCTTGATAAATATAAAACACCATCTTCTATTAATATTTCATGTTCATTATAATGAATAAAGTGTTTATAATGACACCCTTATCTAGGCCATTAGATTATTCCTATCATACTTATCATTGATGAATACAATGCAATGTAATGTAATACAACACTAATGGAAATGTATTAAGAGATCTACGAAAATTTACTTTAAAGCTGGCTTTTCATGTTTCTATCAACAAATTCCCGAGTAGTACTTGTCAGTGCGGCTTATTCTGCCTGATTTAGTGCCTCCGGTATGTTACGGGATCCAAATGGAAACTTCAGATTCGCAGTAAATTATGCAGTGATACACAGCAGGACGGATTCCAATTTAATGACTAACAGCAGTGATATTGACCGTGATGTTCATCTATGCGAGATCTATTTGTCTAAGCCATTGATACCTCCACTGCGTTACAGTAAATATACATGCAGCCGAATATTCAATTGCTTAGTAAAGTCTCGCCTGCAAAATTGAATTGGGGAATGATAAGTTTTTGAGGCAGCAAAACGACGCGATAAGAAGAAAGTAAATAAATAAAAAGCGGAACGATTGCCAATAAAATATAACGAATTTTTTATTACGTATTTTTGCATAAAAACGAAACATAGATTTAAATACTTTAAATAATTGAACGTGAATAAAATAAAAACATGAATTTTTTATTAAGTATTTAATATAATAATGAAGTATGAATTTAATTAATTTAAATGAAAACATAATAAATAACTTTAAATAACTTGAATAACATGAATTTAAGTCTAATAAAATAAAACACGAATTTTTTTCTGTTACGTATTTTTGCATAAACATGAATTTAAATACTTTAAGTAATTTAACAATTCTACATCAATAAAATAAAACATGAATTTTTATGCGAAATACGTAAGAAAAAGTTCATGCTTTATTAAATAACATGAATTTTTTATTATGTATTTTGCATGGAAAGGAAACTTTATTATTTAAATAACTTTTACATGAAATTTACTCCAATAACAAAAAACATGATTTTTTTACATATTTTGCATAAACGTGAATTTAAATAA
>BPLR01006322.1:0-32720 GCA_021605095.1 Caerostris extrusa
TCTATATATATGCCATTTATATTTTTGAATGTCAAAATATTTTGTTTAGACTCCTCATATTTACTTATGAAAAAAATTAAATACTGGTATAGTGAGAATGAATATTACAATATTTTGTATTCATGAAAATTTTTTTTATCGCTTACGAATATTTCTTATTGTTATTCTACTGTGGTAGTTTAAATAAAAAATTTATACAGACAAGGAAAACATTGTATTTCACCACCTCGAAAATCTCAAAGTATAAACTAAAAGGCGTAATGTAACATTTCGTAAATGTGCTTTTATAACGATAATATTTATAAAAGATTAAAATAATGCAAATATTGTGAATTGTAATAATTACAAAAATATTATCTTTACCAGAATATAATTTAAATTTTTGTATAGAAGCTTTAAACTTTACAATTTTTTCATGAAAATGATTAAATCATATAATACAGCTTGTCCATAAAGTTTTTTTCAATTCCTAAAAATTATTACAAAAGTGAAAACGGAAAAAGATAAGTGAAAAATTATTAGAAAATGAGATGTTTATTTTTAAGCTTTTTCAGAGTCCTTTTTTTTTTTTGTTGTTGTTTTCAGAACCAATTTGGTAGACATTAACATCTATACTAAGTCGTCTGATGGAAGGAGGCCAGCCTGTTGTGATGGAGCACCCGTAGGTGAAGTCTGACTAGACTCTGGGACTTTGACATTTTACAAAGTTACAAGGTTGAGTTGTCAACCCTACTCTCTACGGCTTACTTTCTCTTCTGATCTATGGCTTAAATGCATTCTGAACCAATACAAATATCGGTGGCACTGCCAGTCTCTGTAACGCGAACCTGTGGCTCCGAGTGACAGTTAAGCGCTGAGGTCACTCGGCCATCCTGCCCTTTTAATATTTACTTAAATTTATACACGAAATTATTCTGATGCCATTAGTTGCATAAAGGCATCAAGATGGTATTCAATTTCTTGCCTATAACAAACCCTCATCAATGGTGACAGTGACATCATTGTTTATCTGCGTTTGATTAATTGCTTCCATATCTTTGTTTGATACATAATCCCATAGAAAGAAGTCAAAGAGAGTAATATCCTATATAAGATATCCATGGTTATGTTAAAGATATCACTTATCATATACGACTTTTTAACACCAAAAATAATCTTGATGCATTTAGTTTGGCCGTATAGAGATACATTAAATTAAACTAAATAAATGGCAGATCTAAGTTTCATTTTTAAGGATTTTTATTTATCCATATCAAATTACGAAGGTAACAGTTTCCATAGAAAAGCAAATCAGTTTCTTTGTATATTTTTTAGCAAGTTTAATCATGATCATTTACAAATAACATTAGAAAACTGGTCTAACTTATATCAAAGTGAATAATTTTAAATGCTTCTTATGAACTAAGAATGTTTCTGCAAATGAAACTCACCTACAAATAGAAAAGATATAAACTATCAACTTGAAAGTCACTTTCATCTTCAGACCATATATAGAGCATTAAAGTTTCGACGAGACCAATTTACCTTAAGAAGCAGAAACGAATATTTTAGGAAGTTTTATCAACGTACTGGACTAATGATTATACGGCAAAGAGTAAAAATGCAGCATAACGAATATTTGAAACAAGCAAAAAGATTGTTGAAAATTAGCGTAATCTTAGCGTGACAACTGAACCATGGGCACCACGCATATCTTCTCTATCCGATGAGGGAATTCATAAAAGATTGAATTGGTATCAGCTAAGGAAAGACCTCATTTGGAATCGATAAACTATTTGAAAATTACATTATATTTAGATAAAATGCATGTTGTTGTGCTAACTGTATTTAAATTGTATTAAATATTGTTTGTTCATTTGTCATTTGAAACATGCAAAAGATCGTCGAAAATTGACTTGAATACATAATGGATGGCAACTCGAACCACGGATACTTGATAATCCCCAAAAGAGAGGAAAAATAATGCGCACATCCCCTATCCGATGGGGAATTCATCAGATTAGAATTTGGAATCGGCTGAGGCAAGACCCTCAGTTGGAATCGGCATAAACAGATTTGGAAATGACATTATAAATGGATAATAAATTTATATGTGTTGTGTGTGTGTAATCAAGTGATTGTTGTATTAATTGTATTTAAATAAAATAATTAAAAAGGCAAAATGTAATCATATTTGAAAGAACAATACATGAAATCGAATCTCACCAGTGATAGTTCATCACAATGGATATCCATTTTTTCAACAAAAAGGCGCAAATTGAGGACTTGATTCGTAATAATCGAGGAAGAAAAGGCATATCGTTAAATTTGATTTGGTTTGTCGCTCATTTTGTGCACACTTTGGGCTAATTTAGACCGGGGCCTACAATTTAATGTGGATTCCGAAAGTACTAACAACCATACATACCACCACCAGGATTCAAACCTGAAGCCTGTGGTACTAAAAGGCCAGACCACTAGCCAATTGGCATCAGGCCGCAGGCATATAGGAAAAAAAAATTAATTTTTTCAATCTTCATTCAGGAACTACTGACAGCTGCTCAGTACATCATATTACTTTTATTCAGGAAGTACTGATTAGAAAAGCTGCTCAGAACTAGAAAATAATTAATTTAAAAGGTAATAAATGAGGAAATAATAAAACTAATGAATTAGCCGAATCGAATTAGACAAATGAATCATGCCATTTGATTAATGTTTTCTAATTTAACCATTCGTAATTGAATGAATTGTTTGTTTCCAGTTGTCAGAAAAACAAACACATACACTCAACCCACTGACGTTGGGGGGTATTATTTGCCCCCTAATACCAGAACTTCCCCCTCCCACTTTTTCTTCTTATTTTAAATGGAGTGAACATCAATGTCTATGTATTGTATGGATGGTCGGTCGAGAAAATGAGTACCAAGTAGTAGTATACGTTTAGATTTTTACCTTATCGTTTTAAGTTCATTTCTTATAAAATTGTTTCTAATTTTTTTACGAAAAAAAAAATGGATCATGAAATAGACAAAGCATTAAACATCTTCGTAATTCAATGCTTCATTATTACTAGTGTTTTTTTATAGTTTCCAGCTCAAAGTGATTTCGTGCATAAAAAACAAACGACATATACATACTTATATTTCAAAGATATATATATATCTTTGCCGAAAACTGGATAATTCGATCACTTTTTTCACACAGATTTAATCTTTTGACAATGCCATCAATAAAAACGAGCTCTCCAACTCCTGAAAAACCCCCGGAAGCTGTCTTAAAGTCAAGCTTCATCCAAACTCGTCCAGTCGTAAAGGAATGAAAATATAACACAGAAATAAATTTTTGTTCTTTAAAATTTTACATACTTGTAGTGGCTTAAGTATTGGTGTAAAAAATGTATTATATCAACTTATTGTTTGCATATTAAATGCCCTTGGATCTTACTTTACTGAGTGAATGATCTTTCTCTTCGCTGTTACTCAGTATTTCTTTACGTCCTCTTCATTGGCCACAGTTGTCACTTCTGTGTATTTTTGGCCAACCGAGTCAGAAGCGATTTCTAGAAATGCCCTCTTTTTTTAGTCAGATTAGACGAGAGCTCATTTTGAGTTTTAAAGGAAAATACTATTTTCGTTGAAGTTAAACAAGAGACAATTGTCTTTGATATAAGGCAAAAAAAGTGGTGGCATAATTTACAAATATAAAGTTTATACACGTTATTCATCTTTTCTTAGCACTATCCAGGAGTTGCGTATAGGATTAAAGATATAAGTATCTAGGATAAAAATTTATCATTTAAATCAATATTTAATTTGCTCTGGAAGAAGTCTAAAAGTTTTAGTTGTATACTCCAGACCTCACTGATTTATATATATATATATAAACCTGAGGAAGTCAATCATCACACTTGTAGTCAGTAATGAATTATTACAGAAAATTATTACCTAAAATTTTTGCTAGTATAAGTTTCGGTTGAAAAATATAATTTCATATTGTTCGCATAATAACCGGTTGAACCTCAGAATTATGCTCACCTCGGCCACGTTTTACTGAGCCCCATTTCAGGCACTAGAAATATTTTCAGTTAAGAAGAATTTTGAGTTAAAAAATGTGTTTCAGTTTAATAACTGATTGGTTACAATTTATATGATAGAGTTAATTTATTAGTTATTTTAGTATTTCGAATATTATTAATATTACTAGTATAGTTAGACATGTATAAATGTATGGAAAGTTTAATTGCTACTTTCTGATTATTTTGGAAAATTTTTTGAAAATCTTTTAATCGAACTCTTAACACAGGTCTTCGTGGAATTCGGAATAAAAAAATGCAATTATGATTATACTTTTCTAGTTCTTTACGAATAAAATTTATGAATAAAGCAAGGTCTTTTGTTCTACGACAGACTGGAAGAAACCATGTGACAATTCTGTCTGTGAAGTTTTTCTTTTGTGTCTTTCGCATGCATAGTCCGTGACAGAAACATTATTATTATTCTTTTTCTCTATTTGGAATCTACTAGTGAAAGAATGTATACAGAATTGAGAATCTGAATTGAAAACACATAAAAATGTGTTTTCAGTTTTCTGGACTAAAAGCATCTTTTTTATTTTGAATACTTTATTACAATACCTAAATACATGTAATTGAAGGTGTAAAAAGTTGTATCATCGCTTAAATCGATGCCTAATAGATATTGCAGTGTTTTCAAAAAAAAAAAATGGATTTTGAATGAGTGTAGCCTATTTGTTAAAAATTAGTTATGAATTTGCCCGCACAATCTAAATCATTGCAAAATATAATATGACATCCGTTTCACTGGAAGAACATGCAATAAAATATTTTATGCTATAAAAAAACGAAAAAACAGAAGATATTAGAATATGGGGAAAAAAAAAAAGAGTTTCCTGAAACCATTTTTACTGTCGGAAAGCCCTGGTTTTGAGGCACGGATTCATGGTTCAAAACTCGACAAACGATGTCGAATCGGATAGATTCCCTGCTTATATTAAGGATGGCATGATAAATCGGTAGGACGGAATGTCTTTCCCTGGTTCGAGCAGTAGGGTGCGAAATTCCGGTAGCATCATCATTTCAAAACTATAAAGGTTCATTTCAGCCTAGGTAATAGTAATGTGGTGATTAAGTGATTATGTCTAGGATAGTGATGTGGAAATTAGGTGATGTCATCTCTAGAATAGTGATTAGGTAATTTAGGGTGATTATTTCTGGCGTAGTAGTGTAGTGTTTAGGTGGCCTTTCCAAGGATATTCACTGTGGTAATTTGATTATGATCTCTAGGGATAGTAGTGTAGGCCTGATGACCAATCTAGGTATAATAATGTGGTAATTAAGGATCATCTTGGTAGATACCCACAGACTTCAGGTTCAAATCCTGGTGGTGGCATGGATGTTTGGTGTCTTTCGGAAACTACGTTAAACTGTAGGTCCCAGTCTAATTATTAAAATGAACAAAAAAAATGACTATAGAGCGACAAACTAAAAAAACCTAGAAATATTATTGCAGTAATTAGGTGACCTCTCTAATTAAAATAATCTGATAGTTAGGGGATCCTTTCTAGGGTTAGTTATGTGGAAATTAGTTGATTATCTCTAGGAATAGTGATTTAGTAATTAGATGATCCTCTCTAGAGATAATGCTGTTGTAATTAGGTGACCTCTTTTAAAGTGGGGTAATTAGCTGTCATGCCTAGGGAAAGTGATGTGATAATTAGGTGATTATCCCTAAGCATACTGCAGTAATAGCAGTAGTAATTCAAATAATTGAAAATTGTATGTTGTTAAAAAGCAGTAACTTCATTTAAAAACAAAATTGCAACTTTATGTGACATAAAATATTCTATTTCTTTTAAAAGTTCAGAAAACCGCTTAATCTTTTAAGATACAACTGCATTCAACACAGTAGAATATATTTACAAAGTTTTAATAACAAATGTTAACAAAATTAATAATTTTTTATTTTAATCAGGAAAAAATTTTATTCCAAAAATTATTATAATCTATTATTAGCATCAATAAATGTTGAATTATTTGCACATTAATCGATTTAGAATTCCAACTTTACTTTCCGAGTTACCGGATTAAATACTAAAATAAATAATATTTAATTAAATTTCTTTTGTTTCATTTTTTTATATAAAAAAAGAGTAAAATTTGAATAAAAAGGCGAAAAAAAAGTGTCACAAGAGTCTCTCAAGTTTTTCTAAAATATTCTACAAACGTGAAATGCATTTTGAAAGGGGGGAATGACATTTTTGCTAGAAAAATCATTTTTTTTTATAAATATCTATGGCATATTGTAGTAGATTTTTATTCTTAGAACGACCGGAGGAACCCATATGACGACTTCTACGTTAGAAGTATTTGAATTTTGCTTATTTCATTCTATAAATTTAATATTTCTACTAAAAATATCGATTTTTAAAAGAAAGAAGAGAATCAAAATCGATACCTCACTGGAAAAATAATGTATGAAAGAAACCATTTATATATGAACATATGAAATTAAATAATAAAGTTAGAAATAATATTAAATGAAATCAGGGAAACAAATATAGTATTGAATATTTTATTATTTAGTACTTGGTTTGGAAGAACACTTTTAAAAATGGGATAGGAAAGAATACTTTCGTAGAGATGACTTCAAATTAAATTTAAAAAAAAATAGTCAAAAGATAAAATCTAATATACATTTCTATAAGAAAACATGTTATATTTTAGCATGCCGATAGCTAATTAGTTATATGTTATAAAATATTATACAAATATTCCAAAATGAAAATAATTCAATCATTTATTTAATATTTATATTTTATTTTTACAAAATATTAATTATTTAAATATATATATATATATATAAATAATTTTTATAATATGTACATTTTGCCCTTAAATTTTCGATTGCCTATTTTCTTACTGGTTTAGAATCGTGTTCTGTGATCGATTGGATAAGATCCAGTTTCGTGTTCTGCTTTCCTTAAAGTCTGAATGTTTTAGCAAGAAATTTTAACGTCTCTCAAAAATGTCTTCAAACTATAGCATTTTATAAATAAAATTACGATACTTGGAATATTTGAAACCTGGCAGATAATCGATCTATTTGTATTAGCTGAACTATAATTAATAACATTATATTCATCAATCTTCGTTATTGGCTAAAATAACTTTATTATTATTCAATGGTGCAACAGCCCCGCATGGTGGGCCAAGGCCGTCTGCCTATTGACAGATTTCGAAACATGAGATATTTTTATTTTCACAGGATAGGGTTGTCAGACCAACGTCATGTTAGAAACGGATCTACGATTTAAAGTGGATTCCGAGCCACTACAGACATCAATAGCAGCTCCGAAACTCGCACCCGAGGTCTATGGCATCGAGGGCCAGAGCGCTAGTCGGCCATCAGGCCCTATCTTTCATTATTATTATTATTATTATTATCATTATCATCAACATCATCTATTTTTTTTTTATTTTATCGTTTTTTATTATTTTCGTGTGTTTCACTGCTGGCTGGTATGGGTTATAAAAGAGAGCTTCATTTGTCTACCTGGAGAGACGTTTCAGGGAAAGCTGCCCCGCATTTGAATGTTGTATGAGAAAAGGCCGGAAAATTCTCACCAAGCAGCGTGACTATTGGCGCCAGATGCTGTACAAATTTTCACTATCACCATCGATTTCTCTTCTTTCTAAAAGCAGTGAATGAAACAGATGCCACTAGCGGTTGTAGGGTCTGAGCAACATGAACTATCGGATTGTACGAATTGGACCCATTTCATGTTGTTTTAGAGAAATTCCTTTCGTTGCAGTTTTAATAGAGTGCATATTAAAAAGTGAACTTTGCCTAAAAAATATGCATTCTTCTTTGAGACAACAGCCTCTTGGTTGGACAAGGCCCGTCTGCCCACTAGCAGATTTCAAAACATGAGTTATTTTCTTTTTAGGTAGGATCAGTTGTCACCCAAAGCTCTATTATCACATTAGATCGGGACCTACGGTTTAAAGTGGATTCGAACCACTACAAACATCCCTGATACCACCGGAACTCGGACCCAAACCTGTGTAATCGTAATTTATATGGGGCCTAATCGTAATTTATATGGTATTGTGTGCCAAAAGGCCATCAGGCCAAAATACATCATGTCCATAAATTAAGGATAATTCAGAATCACACAGAAATTGAACTCTAAAATAAAAATTTCACCTGTAGAATTATCACACACATCTTGAAGAAGAATATGCAAATTAGGATCAGATGGCGCGGGATAGTACGTCACAATGACGAAAGTGTAAGAGAGGGGTATATAAGGAATGGTGGCAAAGAAGTAAAATTGTTCAAGCGCTTTAAAAGCCTTTCGGTGCAATAACCGCATAGTTATCGCACAAAGGAGCATTCGGATGATTTTTACGTGGCAGCATTATCTGGACGACTTTTACCCAGCTGGAAATATCCGAGGAACTTGGAATCGCCCGTGTCATCTCCAGGCTTTGGCAACGCAATTCCAAGATGATGGTAATATGAGTAGATGTTACAGCACAGGTCACCCCGAGCCGAATGAGGACCGGTAAAGTTACTGCCAAAAGAAACAGACGGGAACAGCGTCAGACCTGTCTCGTCAGCTCTTCAGCTACCGGTACGACAGTTTCAAGGCAGACCGTGTACAGAAAATTTTCATATGCTCGTAGGCCTGTCAGATGTGTTCTACCACAACTTACTGTCGCCTGCGAGCTTGGAGGAGAGTATGCATTGTGGACAGATGGCCTGGTGTGATGTTTTCCGACGAATTCAAGTTTAGTTTGCAGTCTGATTCTCGCCGGACTTTCATATGGAGAGCGCCCGGTACCCGTTACCACCAAGAGAAGACCATTGAACGACACCGTTATGATGGTGCAGGATGGCTCGTTTGGGGAGGAATTATTCTTGGTTCCAGAACTGACCTGCATGTTCAGAGTGTAACGATGACAGAGCCCACATCTATCGGATGTCATTCTGGAACAACATGTACGTTTGTTTCGGGGGCGCCATGGGTGCTAAATTTCTGTTTATGGATGACAACCCGTCCTAACCGTGCAAACATTGTAGACGAATGCCTTCAATTGCAGGATATCACCCGTATGGATTGGCCAGCATACTCACCGGACTTGAATCAATAGAGCATGTGTGGGATATGCTTGGCCGACGGACAGTCCGTCAACCCCTCCCACCTGTCAACCAGAACTTCGGAGGGCATTGCTTGATGAGTGGTGTAATATTCCCCAAGATCAGATTGATAATTTGATACTCAGCATGCCTAGGCGTTGTAAGGCCTGTATTGCATCGTCCGGGAGACATACTCCATATTAACCATCATACTAACCATGTTATACTGTTTTTGTAAATAGATTCTTTTTGAAATTTGCTCAGGTAGTAAAAATCGCAATTTTTATTAATTATGTCAAACATACAGCATCTTTTTGCTCTTTACCTGTTGTTTAATAAATAGACTTTACAAATAAGTCAAATTTGTTTTCTTCTGTCTCTTTCTTTGCCTGAACTTCATTATCCTTAATTTATGGACATGATTGTATATAAATTGGATTTCTTGAAATGGACATGAAACCTAATAAGCAATGCTGAACTAAAATTTCCTGTGTCTATATTGGAGATGTGTCTTAAGATGAGTCCTTAAGTTTTAAATCCTCCGATTGGGTTCGAATAGGTGGATGACGGGCACGATGGCAAAAATCATAATAAAATCAGATTCTTAATCACGATTGCAACAAGAAGCCCAATTTTTGGTTGAGACAAATGACATTTTTTTTAATGATGTGCGTGATTCTGGCAAAGATTTATACGACATCATTATCATCATTAGAATCGGTAAATTAAGCACAACTTAAATATCTGGATTCTTTTTTTTTAAAATCAATTTACAAACGGTGTCTTTGGAATAAGCAATAAGTAACAGCCGAGTAATGTTGAACCTGCTACAAAATTTACCATACTAAAGGTTCCAGAAGCTTTGAATATAGTTTTTGAAGAATATATAAATAATTAAAAAGGAAATTTAATAAAGTGTTTCAAGATGTTTTGTGTAAAATCAAAACATTTAGAATCAATTCAATATTTTGTGTAAACTAAATGGTGAAGGTACATTAAAACTTTTTCGGATTATAAAAAAGTTTAATATAGATTGACAAAATAAGACAATAATACTTTTATCAACCTTTCAAAACTTTATGTACTTAATACAATTCAAAATATAAATAAATAAAAATATTTTCAAGACTTTACCTTTAAAATATTTCGATTTTTTTTTTTTTTTTTTTTAAAGTAAAATATTGATCTGTATTAACTACCAATTTATATAGATTAAAGGCATTATAATATGTAAAAAAAAGCACAGAAAATTATATTTTTCAAAATCTTAATATCCATTATTAATATTTTGAGAAGCCTTTTATAATTAAGATTGTCACAGGAAAAGGAAACTTAAAACCTCCAGGAATAATTAAGGCAAAATACTTTTTATTGCTTTTCTTAAAAACGTCATTTTATTTGGTCAAATCCCTAAAGAAAACTTAAAAATGAATAAAAAATATTATGACAGGGAGAAAAAAATATGCCTGAAGCTAAAAGTTATTCAGTTAACACAATGTAATAAAAGCTAAGGAAAGAAAAATAAATATATGGCTTTTATTGAATATGCATATATTCTAGCTTGGTAGGCTAGTGATAGTAACGTATTACATTGTTAATTTTGATAACAAAAAATAGTTATTGACAGTTTTATAATTTTGTTTAGCGCAGTTGCATTAGTTAACTATTATAATTAATTTTTTTTAATTATTATAATTTATTAAACACAAAATTAAAAAGGTAGAAATATAAAAAGGCTAAATTAATAAAAATTTTTAAGGGTTTTTTCTATTCATCGTATTTATACTGATGTATGCCACAAACAGCCCATTGGGGGGCGAAGGGAATGGCGTTATTTTCAGAAAGAACATTTATGGAAAATATATATCTCCATATGCGTACCCTATGGAAGAAACAGTGAAAATAATAATAATAATAATTAAAAAAGGGGAAGTAAATGCAAAAAAATAATAATAATTAATAAAATTTTTAACTGATTTCTTTTCTATCGAACATTGCAAACCTCGTGTTCCACTGATGTACATTACGAATAGCCCACTGACGGGCAGAAGGAAGGACATCCTCTTCTGAGAGGACATTTATGGGTATGGTCATTTTGCTTGTCGTATGGAAGAAAATTGTAAAACACAAAATTTAAAAAGAAAAAATTGAAATTAATAAAATTTTTAACAGGATCATTTTCTGTCGAACATTGTGGACCTCGTTTTTACACTGATGTATGATACGAATAGCCCATTGAACGAATAGCCCACGAACATGATGGACAACGAATGAAAGGACATCGTCTTCTAAGAGTACACTTTCTGGTAGGAGATCCTTTTGAGTGTCGTATGGAAGAAAATTGTTAAACTCCCATCGTCCTGATCTTCGATGCCAGAAAGCTTTTATACCGAAAGCTCACCGAATCTTCTCGTTTCTGAGAACATTGATGGCAACGGACTCTTCCCGCGGATTAGAACCTGAATCCTACCGCTGATCAGCTGAAGATAAAGGTTCTGATGTGAGCTGAAAGATATAAAAGGAGCTCTGAATATAAAAGAGAAATGGTAACCAACTGTAACAAAGACCAGTGAAGCAAGAAACAGACCCTGGCATAGAAAGTCGAAGAGAGATAAGAGAAAGACTCAATGATCGGAAACAAGTCCATGGGAAGAGGTTCCTACCTGACATGATGACGCGGACTGCCCACGAACTCCTCTTGCTGCTGTTAATCCCCGCTGCCATAAACATCGACAGAAGGAACAGAAAGATGATAGCTTTGGTGTCCAGATTACCTCCCTAGTATCTCGAAGTTACGAAAAATTTTCTGAGGAGAATATAAGTCAGTTCGATCTTAGAATAAAACATTTTAGAAAATTCTTCAAATACCAGTGTCAGTAATTTTTACTATTTACATGTTAAAAATGACTAATTCTAAATTAATTTTAGGCAGTAAAACAAAGTTCAGCTACAATTGGTAACTATTGTGAGGCTGAACTTTGTTTTACTATCTAAAAATTTATTTTCACTGTATTGTTTTAACATCAACACTTGGAAGTGGGTGGATCTAGTTATTTAAATGTGAAACCATTGTGCATTTTATTGAAAATAATATGTATATATATAGATATATATAATACATAGATGTATTATTTGAAATCGTATGTTAAAAATTTAATAGATTTTTGCGATATTATTATTAGTAGGTGTATGCTAACAATTTCAAGTGTATAGCATCAATATATAATTTTAATTTTTTGCATTTCTTAACTAATTTGGATAATGTTATTTTGAAGTCATTTGATAAGTTTGACTTTTCATTTATTTATTTTTAATGATAATATTATTTGGAGTTGTATAAACAATTTTTTTGAATTATTCTTCGTACTATGAATGCATTTAATTACTCTAATAATCAGAATTATTATTATTATTATTTTTTTCGCATTGCTATTCAATGTGCATGTGTTTTGTTCATATTTTGTTCAGGTGTATTTTTTTGCTGCTAAAACATATATGTGGTGATTTGATGGTGTTTACGTTCATTTTACTATTACTGGTTATTGCATTTCACTATAACCACATTACACGATAAATACTGCACAAAATTATTTTTATAGGAAAAGAAGGTATAATAGTTAGTGTGGAATTTTTTTTTTTCGTTTTGTTTTTCTTTTTAATATTGCATGATCTAAAATTTTAATTATTAAAAATTCAAATTCTTTTATTGCAATTAAAGTTCCGTTACATAACATTTCAATCTCTGCTGTTTATTAATCCAACTTATTCCGGCTGCTTGTCACTTTTCCACTCGATCGATGGTTCGACTATACTAGCCTATCGACTTGTTGGTCGGGGTTCGAATAAGGTTTTTTAATTTGAATAATTATATGAATTTTAACTAAAATTAACAATTTGCAAGTATTTAAACTTAAGTCATATATAATTAAAGAGATCAGTTACCCGTATAATAGTGGGGAAACCATTCTAAACTGGAACAGGCAAATCAATTACATCCACATCCTGATAAAAGACCAAACAAAATATACATCTTACATCTAATTGCTTAGAATCCCTACTAGAAATCTACCTTCTTTAAGCGAACCAACGTAGGCTATAGTAAATAATTCATGTTCCTTTTTGTACCCAAAAAAACATTTGATTCTGTCTTAGCAATTCCTCATATAAGAGACATGGCTCTAGTGTTACGTGTCCCTAAATTTATTTGCTTCTCCTCTTTATTTGCTCATTCTTTTCAAAACCCCTCTTCTTCCTGGAAACCAGCCTTCTTTAAACAAATAAACAGAATGGTACAGTAACAAATTTGTGTTCTTTTATGTACCTATGCATCCACATCTTAAACAAATAGTAAATAAATATACTGTAAAAAAAATGCTTTAAATTATAAAAATTTAAAGAATGATTACTGACAGGCTTAAATGAATGCAGTTTGTTCATAATAAGTAAATAAAAAGTTATGTATGTTATATACACTCTATGTCATCATTTGGATATTACATTCATATATAGTTTCGTATTCGTAAAAAGCTTTTAAGCGCACATATACCTGCTGATGTAAGCTGGATTCATTAGTAATTTGCGACACACTTGTCTGCCAGTAATTGCTTGTATGTTAAAACATTTTAAACGTTTATATTTAAGAAGAAGAACGCGAAACAGGTGAAATCATAGATCAATCTTCTCCTTTATAGGCTTGTTCCTTTAGTCGCATTGTTATCGATAATTTTTGTATGACTTGGCGGATATCCAACGTATTTAAACCCTAATATGATAAAATAAAAAAGGAGAAAAGATATATTTTTATTTAAGTTCTATTCCTCTATTAACAGACAATCCCGGAAAAATATAAATAATCCTTGTTGCAACTTTTATAATTTCTTATAATTTAAAGGGAAAAAAATAAGAGAAGTCAAAAACTGCAAAGAATGTTTACAAATGGTTGAATTATAAATGTAAAAGAATTCTTTTGAACAAAGAACCGCTATTTAAAAGCAGGCAATAAAGTGAATTGGTAAGAATATACGGTAAGAATGTGACAGGAATGGTGCAATATAAAGTTTTGGCAAGAAAAACGCTCTTTTACAGTAAAAGAAATCGAAAATCACTTTTAGAAAGAAATGAGCCAAGGATATTAAAGTTTCGAGATCACTTCAACTCCTTCTTTTGTCGTCTGAGCCGTTTCTTTCTTTTATTCTTTCTTTTTTTTTTTTTTGTTTAGCTATTTGAGATACTTTTTATAAAGATTCTTTTTTTACGTATCCGGTAAGATGCCACATACCCATAAAAAAGAAAGATCGATTTCTGAAAAAAAAACGGAAATGAAATTTCAAAAATCTTCCAGAAGTAACAATAGCAACGAATATTAATTCTCTCTATATATATATGCCATTTATTTTTGAATGTTAAAATATTTGTTTAGGTGGTTGATCATATTTACTTATGAAAAAAAAATTAAATACTGGTATAGTGAGAATGAATATTACAATATTTTTGTATTCATGAAAAAAATTTTTATCGCTTACGAATATTTCGTATTGTTATTCTACTGTGGTAGTTTAAATAAAAATTTAAACAGACAAGGAAAACATTGTATTTCACCACCCAAAAAAAAAACCAAAGCATGAGTATAAAGGTAACAACGTAACATTTCGTAAATGTGCTTTTATAACATACTTATGTATATTTATGATTAAAAAAATAATGCAAATATTGTGGTGTAATAATTACAAAAAAATATAATCTTTACCAGAATATAATTTAAATTTAGTATAGAAGCAAAACTTCACAATTTTTCATGTAAAAATGATTAAATCATATAATACAGCTTGTCCATCAAGTCTATTTTCAATTCCTAAAATTATTACAAAATAAACGAAAAAAAGATATAAGTAAAAATTATTAGAAAATGAGATGTTTATTTTTAAGCTTTTTTGCCACTTTTTATTTTGTTGTTTCTTCTACAATTTGGTAGACATCAACATCTATACTAAGTCGTCTCTGATGGAAGGGCCAGCTTCTGTTGTGATGGAGCACCTATAGGTAGAAGTCTGACTTGACTCTGGGACTCTGACGTTTTACAAGCATATAAGGTTGGGTTGTGAACCCTACGCCCTACGGCATTACACTCTCCTGGATCTACGGCTTAAAGTGGATTCTTAACCACTACAAACATCATGGCACTGCCGAGTCTCTAACCCGAAAACCTGTGGCACCGAGTACCAGAGCGCTAGTCACCTGGCCATCCTTCCCTTTTAAATTTAACTTAATTTTGTACACGTTATTCTGGTGCCATTAGTTGCACAAAAGGCATCAAGATGGTATTCAATTTCTTGCCTATAACAAACCTCATCAATGATGACAATGACATCAATTATTTATCTACGTTTGATTAGTGGCTTCCCATATCTTTGTTTGATACATAACCCCATAGAAAGAAGTCAAAGAGAGTAATATCCTATAAAGATACAAGGCAGCCATAGTTATGTTAAAGATATCACTTATACGACTTTTTAATACATTTAAATCAAAGTAACTGTTTCCATAGAAAAGCAACAGGCAGATCTAGGTTTCTTTTGTATATTATTAGCAAATTAGATTACAAATCAGTAGTTAGCAATTAACATGACAAGTTGATTAGAAAACTGGTCTATTTCACATCAAAGTGAATAATATTATATACTTCTTATGGACTAAGAATGTTTCTGCAAGACAAACTCACCTCCAAATAGAAATGATATAAACCATGAACTTGAAAGTTATTTCATTTTCAGACCATACATACAGCATTGAAGTTTTGATGACTGGACCAATTTACCCTAAAAAGCAGAAACGAATATAGTCACCGGAAAGTAATCTTGTCCAACGATGGAGGATAACCATTATTATTATTGAATTATACGGCGAAAGAGTAGATAAAATGCAGTATATTGTTATCAATCATTTGAAACATGCAAAAAGATCGTTGAAAATTGCGACATTGAATACACAATGAATGTGGCAATTCGAACCACGGGTACTTGATAACCTGGAAAGAGAGAAACAATAATGCGCACATTTCCTGTCCGATGGGGAATGCATCAGATTAGAATTTAAGTCGGCTGAGGGAAGACCTCATTTGGAATCGTCATAAACAGATTTGGAAATTACATTATAAAGGGATAATAGATTTACATGCGAGTTCTTTGTGTGTAGTCAAGTGTTGTTGTGCTAATTGTATTTAAATAAAATAATTAAAAAGGCAAAAATGTGATCATATTTGAAAGAACAGTACATGAACAGTCGAACCTCCCCCAGTGATAGTTCATCGCAATGGATATTCATTATTTCAACAAAAAATACGAAAGGCACAAATTGAAGACATGTTTCGTGATAATCGAGGAACGAAAAGACATATAGGGAAGAAATTTATTCTTTTCAATCTTCATTCAGAAAGTGCTGCTGATTGGTTTCAAGTTATATGATTGAGTTAATTTATTAGTTATTTTTGCCGTATTTCGAATATTATCTATAATTCTACTATAGTTAGCCTGCATAAATTTACGGAAAGTTTAGTTGCTATTTTCTAAATATTTTTGGAATTTTTTTAAAATCTGAGGAAATCGTAATTTTAACACAGGTCTTCTGAATTCGGAATAAAAAAAATATAATTATAATGTTATACTTTTCTAGTTCTTTACCGAATAACATTTATGAATAAAAACGGGTCTTTTGTTCTACGAAAGACGGGAGGAAACCATGTGACAATTCTGTCAGTGAAGTTTTTCTTTTTGTGTCTTTCGCATGCATAGTCCGTGACAGAAACATTATTATAATTCTTTTTCTCTATTTGGAATCTACTACTGAAAGAATGTATAGAGAATTGAGAATCTCGAATTGGAAGCTGACAACATAAAAATGTGTTTTTAGTTTTCTGGACTAAAAGCATCTTTTATTTTGAATACTTTGTTACAATCCTAAACGCATGTAATTTGATGGTATTAAAGTTGTATCATCGCTTAAATCAATGTATAATAGATATTGCAGTGTTTTTCATAAAAAATAGGAATTTTGAATGAGTGTAGCCTATTTGTTAAAAAAATTTAGTATGAATATGCACCACACAAATCTAAATCATTGCAATAAAATATAATAAAAAAAAAATGCAGAAGATATTAGAATATAAAAAGAAGAGTTTCTAAAACCATTTACTGAACAGCCCTTTTTTGAGGCAAACATTTAAATTCGAAACTCGACAAGCGATGTCGAACCGAAAGTCATTGTTTAAAAATCGATAAATAGGCCAGAATGTCTTTTCACTGAGTTTGAGAACAATAGGTGCGACTGCAAAACTTTACTTACATCCTCATTTGCAAAAGGGTAAAGGATCATATCAGCCTAAACAGTAAATAATTACAGGAGTAGTTAACCGTAATTTGATATTAGGTGATCATCTCTATGAATAGTGATCTATAAATTAGTTGATCATCTCTAGGAATAGTGATTTTGTAATTAGGCGATCCTTTTAGGATAATAGTATAGTAGTTAGGTAGTCTAGGATAATAATGTGGTAATTAGGTGATCATCTCTAAGGATAGTAGTGTAGTAATTAGGTAATCTCTCTAGGGATAATAATGTGGTAATTAGGTGATCATTTCTAGGGATAGTAGAGCAGTAATTAGGTGACCATTCTAGGAATAATAATGTGGTAATTCTTCGATCATTTCTAGAGATAATGGTGTGATATTAGGCGATTATCTCTAGGCACACAACAATAGTATCAATAGTAAATCAACTAATGGAAAATTGTACGTTAATAAAAAGCAATCATTTCATTTATTACAATAAAATTGCAGTTTTATGATATATAAAATATTCCGCTTCTTTCAGAAGTTAAGAAAACTAAAACTGACTAATCTTTTAAGATACAATTAAATTCAACACAGAAGATACATTTACGAAGTTTTACTAATTGTTTTTAAAAAAATGAAGAACATTTTTTTATTTTGATCAGGGAAACACTAATTTTAACTCAAAAATTAATATCATCTGTTATTTGCATTAATAAATGTTGATTTCGTTGCACATTAATCGATTTATAATTCCAACTTTATTTTCGAGTTACCGGATTAAATACTAAAATAAATAATATTTAATTAAATTTCCTTTGTTTTTGTTTTTTTATATAAAAAAGATGATAAATTTTTAACAAAAAAAAAAAAAAAAAAAATCTCAGGAGATGGTTTTTCTAAAATATTCTACAGACATAAAATGCATTTTTTGAAAGGGGGAAAGACATTTTTGCTATAAAAAATCATTATTATTTTTATAAATATCTATGGTATATCGCTAAGAAAAGTTTTATTCTCAGAACGATCAAAGGTAACCATATGGCGACTTCTTGGTTTGAAGTATTTGAATTTTGCTTATTTCGTTCTATAAATTTAATATTTCTACTAAAATATTGATTTTAAAAGAAAAAGAAGAAATTCAGAATCGATACCTGACTGGAAAAGTAATGCATGAAAAAAACCATTTGTGTATGAATACATAAAATTAAAAATAAAGTTAGAAAGCAATTTAAACAAAATCTGTGAAACAAATGTATTATTGAGTATTTTATCATTACTTGGGTTTAAGGGATACTCTGAATCGTATCTGACTGGCAACGTGCGCAGCTGATGAGGATTAGGGTGGATGTTTAATCCAGTGGTGTTCAACCCATTTTTTTTTCTTTCAAACCACTTTGTTGTAGACATTGTTTCTAAAAAAACAGACGAAGAGCCTCGATGACGTTTGTGATGCTGTTCAGCCTCTTGCTCGTGAGTCCGGACTACCTGGAGAAAGTATTCCGGTTTTTTCTCATACGATATCCAAATGCGAGATAGTTCACCCTAAAAGTCTCCTGAAGGCACATCCCCTCTTCTTCAGCGACACGGAGCAGAAGTTAGTCTTCTACCCATGGGTGCTCCATCAAAGCAGAAGCTGTCTCCCCTCTACCCCCTTTCATGAGGTATACAGCAGCAACGCCAGGAATTAATCATTAAGATGACTGCAGATTAAATAAAAAGCAGTTCAAAAAATAAAATAATGTTTTATATATACATTAAAAAAAAAAAAATCGTGTTATGTTCTAGTATTCCAATCACTGATTTGTCATAAGTGCGTCGTGCAAAATATTCTAAAAATTTAAGTAATTTAAACTTTTTATTTAATATTTAAATTTAATTTTATATTATTAATTATTTAAATATATATACAAATATTTTTATATTATTTATATTTCTTTATAATTTTCGACTGCCTATTTTTTTTGTATAATGATCGATACAGGTTTCATGTTATGCTTTTCCCTTGAAGTCTGAAAGTTTAGCATAAAAATGTTAAGTTGTCTCAAAAAATGTCTTCAAAAATATAGCATTTTATACATAAAATTACGACACTTTAAATACTTGGCCTGGCATATAATCGATCTCTGTATATTAAGCAAATTATAATTGATAACATCATATTCATCAATCTTCGTTATGAACTAAAATAACGTTATCATTATTGATTTTTATCTATTATTATTATTATTTTCTTTAATGAT
The DNA here is from genome assembly GCA_021605095.1 of Caerostris extrusa. Lineage (NCBI taxonomy): Eukaryota > Metazoa > Arthropoda > Arachnida > Araneae > Araneidae > Caerostris > Caerostris extrusa. The sequence continues at coordinate 19,711 of BPLR01006322.1, forward strand.
GCACAACAGCCACATGGTGGGCCAAGGCCGCCTGCTTATCGGCAGATTCCGAAAAGTAAGGCGTTTGCTTTTTTAGTGGGTAGGGTTGTCAGTCTTACTACCAACACTCAAATTAGACAAGGACCTACGGCTTAAAGTGGATTCCGAGCCGATACAGACATCCATGGCACTGTCGGGACTCGAACCCGAAACCTGTAGCATCGACAGCCAGAACTAGTCACTGACCATCATCAGGCCCTAACTTTTATTATTATTATTATTATTATTATTATTTCTAGCAGTTGAACTTGAATGGACTTATGTGAAACACAAGGTCCCCCAAATATGATCTGATTTATAAAGAGAGAACATTTGCCTTCCTGGGGGACTTTTTAGGTTAATTGTCCCCACTTACATGCTGTTTGAATGATAGTCACTTGTTGAATCTCAAATCGACCGCTCCGAATCAAGAAATTTAATACACTATTCACTAGATCATTCTTTTTGTACTTGAAATGTTTAATCTTGACTGAAACCACATTTCTTGATGCGTTATATAACAGACTGAAATCTGATTTTCTTTAGTAAAATACACTAGAAACATGGCTTTGAGAAAAGAGGGAGATTTCATACCAAGCATGTTATTTTAAACGCAATAAAAGCAGGGGTTAAATAAACTTTAAAAATCCTCTGAACAGAATTTTCATTACTTTGCTTTCATGTGGATTTATTATAATAAGTTCTTGTAATGCACTTTTGGGTAAAAGTTGTATCTGCTGCAAATTTACTTACTAAATGTTCCAAGTCCTTTGAACTTAGTTTTGAAGAATATTTAAATAATTAAAAAAAGACAATTTAATAAGTTGCTTTAAATTTTAATGTGCAAAATCAAAACATTTAGAATGAAATCAACATTTTGTGTAAAAATTAAGTGGTGCTGGTACATTAAAATTATTTAATTATCTGAAAAATTCAATTTTTATTTCAATAGACTGACAAATTAAGACAATAATACTTTTCTCAACCTTTAAAAACTTGGTGTACTTAATACAGTTAAAAATATAATAAATAAAAAAAACTTTTCCCCAAAATTTAAAATAAAAAAAAAAAATTGAAAAATTTTAAAGGTAAAGTAAAATATTGTGCATTAACTACCAATTTCCTATAGATTAAAAGTATTAAAATATGTAAAAAAAACCCATAAAATTATATTTTTTCAAACTCTAAGATCCATTATTAATATTTTGAGAAGCCTTTTATAATTAAGATTGTCACAAGAAAACGCAAACTTAAAACCTCCAGGAATAATTAAAAGGCAAAACGCTTTTTTTATTGCTTTTCCTAAAAACGTCATTTTATTTGATCAAATCCCTAAAGAAAACTTAAAAAATGAATAAAATGTTATGACAGGGGAAAAATATGCCTGAAGCTAAAAGCTATTCAGTTAACACAATCTAAATAAAAGCTAAGGAAAAGAGATAATAAATATATGGCTTTTTATAGAATATGCATATGTTCTAGCGTGCCTCCAAGTGATAGTAACGTATTACATTGTTAATTTTGATAAAAAAATATAGAGTAATTAAAAAATAGTTATTGACAGATTTATAATTTGTTTAGCATAGTTGCATTAGTTAACTATTATAATTAATTTTTTAATTATTATAATTTATTAAACACAAAATTTAAAAAGAAAAAAAAAAAGAAAGAAATATAAAAAAGCTAAATTAATAAATCTTTTAACTGAATTCTTTTCTATCGAACATTGTGGGCCTTGTGTTACATTGATGTATGTCACGAATAGCCCATCGATGGGCAACAAAGGAAATTCATTGTTTTTGGAGTGGACATTTACAGGTAACAGATCCACATTTGCGTGTCGTATGTAATAAAAACGTAAAACACAAAAATTAAAAAAGGGAAAAAGAAGAAATATTAAAAAAAGCTAAATTAATAAAATTTTAAATGAATTCTTTTTTATATGGAACATTGCGGGCCTCGTTTTATGCTGATCTATGTCATAAACAGCCCACTGACGGTCAACGACGTGAAGGGTCATTGTCTTCGGAAGACGTTTATGGGTAACAGATCCCCATTTGCGTATTCTGTGAAGAAACCTTAAAACACAAAATTAAATAGAAAAAAAAAAAGAAAAAAATAAGAAAAGGTAAATTAATAATAAAACTTTAACTGAATTCTTTTTCTGAATGTTTCACTGAAGTATGTCACGAATAGCATAGAAAAAGGTAAATTAATAATAAAACTTTTAACTGAATTCTTTTCTGAATTTTACACTGAAGTATGTCACGAATAGCCCATCGAAGGGCAAAAAGAAGGAAAGGTCGTCGTCTTCTGAAAGGACATTTACTGGTTGCAGATCCCCGTTTGCATGTAGAAGAAAACCGTAAAACTCTCATAGTGAAGCCTGGCCATCGATGCCACAAAGCTTTATACAAATTGCCACCGAATCTTCTCTTTTCTGAAAGTAGTGACGGCATCGGACTCTTCCAGAGGATTAGAACCTGAATCCTACTGCAGACCAGCTGAGGATAAAGGTTCTGGAGTGAGCTGAAAGCTATAAAAGGAGTTCTGAAGGAAAAGAGAAATGATAACTTACCAACTGTAGCAAAGATCAGTGATGCGAGAAACAGACCCGGCCATAGAAAGTGGAAGAAGAGATAAGAGAAAGACCTAATGATCCGAAAAAGTGCATGAGAGCTGGTTCCCACCTGACGATGATGACGCGGACTGCCCACGAACTCCTCTTGCTGTTGTTAATCCCCACCGTCATAAACATCGACAGAAGGAGCAGAAGAGTTGATAGCTTTGGTGTTCAGATTACCTCCCCCTAGTATCTCCGAAATCATGAAGAGTTTCTGAGAGAATATAAGTCAGTTCGATCTTAGAACAAAACATGTTGGGATATTATTCAAATTCCAGTGTCAGCAATATTCACTAGTACTGGGTTGAGAATTAGTTACCAATTGTGAACTCAACTTTGTTTTAATATCTAAAATTTGTTTTGACTGTATTATTTCAACATTAACACAGGAAGTAGATGGAGCTATTCATATTAAACATGAAACCAATGTTCACTTTAATGAAAATAATATAATATAATATATAGATGTGTTTTTTGTTTCCAGATGTATTATTTGAACATCGATCAAATCGTTAAAAAGTTAATCTTTGACGTGTATATACTAAGTAAATAAAATTTATGCGAGTTATAAACTCGATGTCATCATTTGGGCATTACATTTATATGCAATTTCGTAATCTTAACAAGTTATTACATGCACTATTCCTGTTGATGTAAGACAGTACTTGTTTTCTAAGACCTGTAGGTTATAATTTACATTTTAAATGTAATGTTACATGTTATAAAGAGGTGAAACACATATCAATATGTTTTCTAATCTCTATGTAGTATGATTTCACAGCCTTCTATTAAACTCACCCACTTGTCCCTGGTGTAATATTATCCCTCTTGATGTTCCCATTATCATCTAGATGGCTGCATTGTCTACTTTGGTATTTCTCGCTAATAATCTGCTGAAACTGAAAGTGCAGTTACAAAAGGATAATAATAACTTGTAACTGGCGTATTGATTACGGTGAATATACTTGGGGATATAACCCTTAACTCCTCATCTTAATTCATAGTTAAAGTTGACAATTATGGTTGACTGCTTTAGGTTAGTAATAAAAAACAACAAGATAAAGATTATAAATTAAATAAATGGTACTCAAAATTTAAAAATACTAAAAATAAATAAAAGTAAAATGCCAAAAAAAAAAAAATTAAAAAATAAAAGAATTTAAGTTTAAATTCGGTACAATTAGGGACCAGTTGTCAATGCCACAAAAACTATTGAAGATGTAAAGATAGTGATCAAAGGGTGGGATAATAACAGGCTTCCTCATAATAATAAAAACAAAGTCAGCATACTGCTCGAAAGTAATAATGAAAACCCTTACCATTGTAACTCGAATTCACTTCCTACCAGATGGGCGGATAGCGGTTACAAACGCAGATGGCTTTCAAAATTGTTAAATGCGTGCAAATGTTCTGGAAAGGGAAAATTACTGAGTGGAAACACAATAATGTGTCGCAAATGAAATTAAACTTCAAGCATCGTAATTAAAGGACGCGTTAACAAGATTAGTTGCAAGTACCGAGAGAATAAGTTAGCTCCCAGCCTTCATTATAACTGCACCGCGGGAAGGTCTTGGGCGAAGGAATTTATTTGTTCAGAGGTGTGTTTTAATTCATGTGTTTGAGTGGGAGTAGAAATGAGATTTAAATGTCATAAAGAAGAAAATTATATTCACGTCTTGCTTAAAGTTTACTGGGGGAAAAAAGTGAATAAAACCAGAGATTCAACATGTTAGAATTTAAAAAGAATAGCTTTCTATAAACAATTATTATTCTGTGTAAGACACTTTGAAATTAGAAAATTTACTGAATGGTTACTGACAGACTTAACTGAATACAATTTGCACATACTAAGTAAAAATAAATTTATGTGCGTTATAAACGCTTAATGTCATCATTTGGATATTACGTTTATTTGTAGTTCCGTATTCTTAACAAGTTAATACACGCCCTTATTCCTGATGATGTATGCTGAATTCACCGGCAACGGGACAACACACTTATATGCAGTACTTGCTTGTTAAGACATATTATAATTTGAATTTTAAATGTAATGCTACATTATGTCATCCAATTAACAAACTCCCGGGCAGTGTAGTCCATGGTAAGTCAAGGCCGTCTTCATACTGGCAAGTTTCGAGAGAGGAGATGGTTTCTTTTTACAGGGAAGGGATGTCAGCCCTACAACGCTCTATAGTCCTATTATACCGGAACCTACGATTTCAAATGGATACTGAACCACTGCAAGCGAATATGGCACAGCAGAGACTCGAACCCGAAATCTGTGGCACCGAACGCCAGTGAACTAATTACGCGGCCGTCAGGTCTATTTTATCCAACAGCTCAAAAATTCCAATAGGTTTATAAAAATTTTTTAATCTTCTTTTCCTTCTATACACTTTCACCTGCTGCTTTTATTAAACGCCCTTTAATTGCCCCCTGGGGCTAATCTTACCCCTCTTGATCATTCCACTACTACGACTACACCACACCACACCACACCACACCACACCACACCACATCACATCATATCACTGTGCCTAGAACTGAGTTGCACTAGAGGTACGATGGAGGCTGAAAAATTGGCAGAATTCACTTTTGGAGGTACAGAAGCCGAACAATGGGGAAAATTCTTACAAAAACAGAGCAGAATATCAAAAATTTTAAAAAAATTAAAAAGGGTGAAATAAGAAATGCAAAAATAGATAAAAAACATCAGGTAAGATATTAGAAAAAATTTAGAGCAATGTAATACAATAAACACTGCATAGGAGATTATACAAATCAGCGAACTGAAGGAATTTTCATCAATTATAGAATTATTATAGAATGGATTATTACAGAATTTAGAAAAAGAGTAATAGCTTATAAATAAATAGACAGTAGAAGCATTTGCTGCAAAGTTATGGACAAGGGAAATAAAAAAAGGCAGGATGGCCGTATCGCCTACTTTGGAATTTTTTCGCCAATAATCAATTAAAACTGTAACTACAGTTATGCCAAGATAACAACATGTTCTCTTATAAAAATATAAACAAAGTCAGTATACAGCCCAAAAGCAATAAGGATACCTTTACCATTGTAACTGCAATATACAACCTACCAGATGGGCGGATAGCGGTTACACAAGCAGAGCCTTTCCAAAAATGTTAAATGCGTGCAAAAATGTTCTGGATAGGGAAAATTACTGAGTGAAAACACAATAACGTGTCGCCGTGAAATGAAACTTCAACCATTTTAATTACAGGACGCGTTAACAAGATTAGTTGCAAGTACCGAGATAATAAGTTGGCTCCCGGCCTTCATTACAACTGCTCGAGGGAAGGTCTTGGGCGATGAATTTAATTGTTTAGAGGTGTGTTTAATTCATGAGTTTTAAGTGGGAGCAGAAATGAGATTTAAATGTCACAAAGAAGACAATTATATTCACGTCCTGCTTAAAGTTTGCAGGGAAAAGTGAATAAAACTGGAGTTTTATCACGTTAGAATTTAAAAAAGAATAGCTTTCTTTAAACGTTTATTTTAAGAAAAAGGAGTTTGTAGAATATACAGATCAAAATTAAAATTGTGAAATCCGTTTAAAACATTTTAATTCGATATGTAAGGGATATATTTTATCATTAATTCATTTAAAGAATTCTATATAAGGATTTCTATGCATTTTGAATTTCGCTTAGTATTTCATTCCTTTAAATAATATTAAATTTTGAAATATTAAATTATTTTAAAATATCAAAAATATAATAATTAACTAATGAAAAACATTAAATAATTTTAAATTATATCGAAAATTAATCAACATTTTGTTTTTCAGTTTAACAGAATATATACAAAAGTTATTGTGTAAACTGCAATTATAAAGTTTGAAAAGCGTGAACAAATTTCAAATAATATATTTTTCTTCGTTAGCGCAACAGCTCCATGGTGGGTGAAGACCGACTTGCTAATGGCAGATTTCGTGACAAAAGATAATTTATTTTTACACGGGATAAGGTTGTCAGTTTTATGTTTCGGTATCACAGGTTTCGGGTTAGAATCCCGGCTGTGCAATGGATGCCTGTAGTGGTTCGGAATCCACATAAAGTTATGCCAACTGCATTTATGCCAGGATAATAACACGCTCCTTATAATAATAAAAATAAAGTCAGCATACTGCTCAAAAGCAATAATGAACTCCTTACCACTGTAACTCGAATTCATATCCTACCAGCTGGAGCGGATAGCGGTTTCAAACGCAGATGGCTTTCCAAAAATGTTAAATGCGTCCAAAATGTTCTAGATACGGAAAATTACTGAGCGTAACACAATAACGTGTCTTCGTGAAATTAAACTCCAACCATCTTAATTAAAGGATGCGTTAACAAGATTAGTTGCAAGTACCGAGAGAGTAAGTTAACTCCCGGCCTTCATTAGAACTGCTCCGCGGGAAGATCTTTGGGCGAGGAATTTAATTGTTTAGAGGTGTGTTTAATTCATGAGTTTTAATGGGGAGTAGAAGTGAGATTTAAATGTCACAAAGAAGACAATTATATTCACGCCTTGCTTAAAGTTTACTGGGGAAAAAGTGAAGAAAACCAGAGTTTTCTCATGTTAAAGTTTAAAAAAGAATAGCTTTCTTTAAATGTTTATTTTGAGAAAAAGAGTTTATAGAATATTCAGATCAAAATCAAAATTGTGAAATATTAGTTTAAACATTTTATTTCGAATTGTGTGAATATATTTTATCATTAATTCTTTCAAAAAAAAACTTTATGTAAGGTTTCTCTATACATTTTGTATTTCGCATGATATTCCATTGCTTTAATTAATATTAAATTTCAAAATATTAAAAATATAATAATTATATAATTAAAAATATTAAATAACTCTAAATTATATCTATTTTCTATAATATAATCTTTTTTTTTTTTATAATTTCTCTTCTATCATACTAGACCAGTACCTACGGTTTAAAGCGGATCCCGAACCATTACAAGCATTCATGCCACTGCCAGCTCTTGGACCTGAAATCTGTGTCATTGAATGTCGGAGTTCTAATCACTCGGCTATCAGGCCACTTTGCTATCCAATAGTATCCAACAGGTATAGTAGTTATAGTAATTATCCAACAGGTATAGCAGTTATAGTAATTATCCAACAAGTATAGCAGTTACAGTAATTATCCAACAAGTATAGTAGTTAGTAATTATCCAACAAATATAGCAGTTACAGTAATTATCCAACAAGTATAGTTAGTAATTATCCAACAAGTATAGTTACAGTAATTATCCAACAAGTATAGTTATAGTAATTATCCAACAAGTATAGCAGTTATAGTAATTATCCAACAAGTATAGCAGTTACAGTAATTATCCAACAAGTATAGCAGTTATAGTAATTTTCCAACAACAAGTATAGCAGTTATAGTAATTATCCAACAAGTATAGCAGTTATAGTAATTATCCAACAAGTATAGCAGTTATAGTAATTATCCAACAAGTATAGCAGTTATAGTAATTATCCAATAAGTATAGCAGTTATAGTAATTATCCAACAAGTATAGCAGTTATAGTAATTATCCAACAAGTATAGCAGTTATAGTAATTATCCAAAAGTATATAGCAGTTATAGTAATTATCAACAAGTATAGCAGTTATAGTAATTATCCAACAAGTATAGCAGTTATAGTAATTATCCAACAAGTATAGCAGTTATAGTAATTATCCAACAAGTATAGCAGTTATAGTAATTATCCAACAAGTATAGCAGTTTATAGTAATTATCCAACAAGTATAGCAGTTATAGTAATTATCCAACAAGTATAGCAGTTATATAATTATCCAACAAGTATAGCAGTTATAGTAATTATCCAACAAGTATAGCAGTTATAGTAATTATCCAACAAGTATAGCAGTTATAGTACTATCCAACAAGTATAGCAGTTATAGTAATTATCCAACAAGTATAGCAGTTATAGTAATTATCCAACAGGTATAGTATAGTAATTATCCAACAAGTATAGCAGTTATAGTAATTATCCAACAAGTATAGTTATAGTAATTATCCAACAAGGTATAGCAGTTATAGTAGTTATCCAACAAGTATAGTATAGTAATTATCCAACAAGTATAGCAGTTATAGTAATTATCCAACAAGTATAGCAGTTATAGTAATTATCCAACAAGTATAGCAGTTATAGTAATTATCCAACAAGTATAGCAGTTATAGTAATTATCCAACAAGTATAGCAGTTATAGTAATTTATCCAACAAGTATAGCAGTTATAGTAATTATCCAACAAGTACAGCAGTTATAGTAATTATCCAACAAGTGTAGCAGTTATAGTAATTATCCAACAAGTGTAGCAGTTATAGTAATTATCCAACAAAGTGTAGCTAGCAGTTATAGTAATTATCCAACAATGCAATATCCAACAGTTATAGTAATTATCCAACAAGTGTAGCAGTTATAGTAATTATCCAACAAGTGTAGCAGTTATAGTAATTATCCAACAAGTGTAGCAGTTATAGTTATCCAACAAGTGTAAGTTATAGTAATTATCCAACAGTTATAGCAATTATCCAACAAAAGTATAGCAGTTATAGTAATTATCCAACAAGTAGCAGTTATAGTAATTATCCATCAAGTATAGCAGTTATAGTAATTATCCAACAAGTATAGCAGTTATAGTAATTATCCAACAAGTATAGCAGTTATAGTAATTATCCAACAAGTATAGCAGTTATAGTATATCCAACAAGTATAGCAGTTATAGTAATTATCCAACAAGTATAGCAGTTATAGTAATTATCCAACAAGTATAGCAGTTATAGCATATTATCCAACAGGTATATATTATTATCTTATATTGGTGAAACGTATACCAATAGGTTTTTAAAAATTTTGTAATCTTATTTTCTTCTATACGCTTCCTTTACCTCCTCGTTATTAAATTATTATCACTTTTGATCATGCCACTAGAGGGCCGTCTCGCCTACATTGGAATTTTTCGCCAATAATCTATTAAAACTGTAACTGCAGTTACGCCAGGAATAATAACACGCTCCCTTATAACAATAAAAACAAAGACAGTATACTACCAAAAGCAATAATCCCTTAACCCACTCATATTAATTCACATCCTAAAAATTAACAATAACGGTTGCAGATTTAGGTTAATTAAAAAAAATAACAAGATAAATTTTATAAATTAAATAAATGGTATCAAAATTTAAAAAAAAAATGAAAGTAAAATGGAAAATAAAGATTAAAAAAATATGAAGAATATTAAGTTTAAATTTGAAAAAGGGTAGTGAAAAATGTAATGCAAATATAGATAAAAACGACTGTAGTTATGCCAGAATACTAACAACTTCCTCATAATAATAAAAATAAAGTCAGTATGCGGCTCAAAACCAATAATGAAACCCTTACCCTTCCGAATTTTATCCTACCAGATGGGCGGGTGACGGTTACAAACACAGATGGCTTTTCCAAAACTGTTAAATGCGGCAAAATGTTCTGGATACGGAAAATTACTGAGTGAAAACACAATAACGTGTCGCCGTGAAATTAAACTTCCAGCATCTTAATTAAAGGACGCGCTAACAAGATTAGTTGCATGTACCGAGAGAATAAGTTAGCTGCCGGCCTTCATTACAACTGCTCCGCGGGAAGGTCTTGGTCGAGGAATTTAATTGTTTAGAGGTGTGTTTAATTCATGAGTTTTAAGTGGGAGGAGAAACGAGATTTAAATGTCACAAAGAACAAAATTATATTCACGTCTTGCTTAAAGTTTTACTGAGGAAAAAGTGAATAAAACCAGAGTTTTTCATGATAAAGTTAAAAAAAAGAATTGCTTTCTTTAAACATTTATTTTCAGAAAAAGAATTTCTAGAATATTCAGATTAAAAATTAAAATTGTGAAATTGTTTAAAACATTTTAATTCGATGTGTATGGATATATTTTATTAATTCATTTCAAAGAATTTTATGTAAAATGTTTTTTATTTTTATTTCAGGCAATATTTCATTTAAATATTAAATTTAAAAAAAATAATAAATAAAAATTAAATAACTTTTAATTATAAATATTAAACTGTAATTAAATAAATATTCAAAACATTAAAAATGAATTATTTAAATTATTTTAAAATATTAAAAACTAGTTTTATAATTAAATAATACATCCAAAAAATATTAAATAATTTATAAACTGTGCCTAGCTGATTGCTGAAAAAGTTTGGGAATATATGGGTCAACATTTTACGCTCTTCATTCAATCGGGACCTACGGTTTAACCGCTATGGCAAATCCATGTCACAACATTTCGAAAAACAACCTTGTTTAGAGGGCTGGCCAATCTGCCATCAACCCTAGTCAACATTTATGGAACCTAAGGTTTAAATGCATTCCGAACTACTTATTTCACTCCATTCAGAGACTAACACTCGTTCATTCGCTCGGTCATCAGCCTTCAAATAAGATACAATGACTTGAAATTGTACTTATGGTAAATGTTTAAAAATGCACTTTATTCAAATTTCACAGCGAGCCTGTTGACCAATTGGCTTGCGCTCTGACTTTTGATACTACAAACATTTTGGCTTGAATCCCGGAGGTGGCATGGATCGTTTTTAGTGGTTCGGAATCCATGTTGAGCAGTAGGTCCCATGTCTAATAGCATAAATTGCGAAAAAAAAATCGTAGAGACATAAACCAAAAATTAAATTTCAAAAAAAAAGCAAATTTGAGCTGTTAAGTTAATATGGTTAAAATGATGGTTAAATTTTTAATTTTTATTTATTTAAATTTTATTTTAAATTTTCAAAAATATGTAAAGAAACAAAATATGTTAAAGCCTTTTTTTCTCTTTTTTATTATTTAAATTAAATGTATAAGAAATTTTACCAACCTCATGAAAGAAATTGTAAAAAAAAATCTTCATTTCAAAACCTAATGTAAATATTAAATATTACATGAGGTTAAATTCCAAACCCAACAATCAATCAAATTATGAAAACCTAAAAAGTTCTGGAATTCTTCGAGAAATTCTAGTTGACAAAAGGAAGCCTGAATAAATGATTAATCTTAAAGATGATACACTATTAAGACTTTAAAAAAAAATTAAAAAGATTTAAAATAGTTTATGAAAATGTAATGAAAAGGGGGATTTTTTTTTTTTTAATATGAAGCCACATCAACATTGATTAATGATGCCACAGAACTGCAACTGTTTCAATATAAATTGTTTCTCTAAAAATACTTGAATTAATTTCAACTTTGCCTTAAAATGAATAATTTCAGTCAACCAATGACAAAGTTTTATTTTAAAAAAAAAAAATTAAAATTATTTGGATTTTCTTTATTATGATTATTTTTTTATTTTTTACTTATAAATAACTTTTTTTCTTATTAATAGTTATTTACTTTCGTTAGAATGCTTTTAATTATTTATAATTTAAATGGTAAAATGATCAAATTTGATAAAAGTAGTAGCTGATGGCTTTATTCAGTTTCTAATTACATTTTTTGATAATTCAGAATTGTAAAATGATCAAAGTAAGAAATACTATCTGTTTGAAACCCATGCCCCATGCTTAGGGAGTGTCAAATGTATTCCAGAAAACATCCTGTTTGGGGGTGTCTCAGTGACTAAGAGTCAGTTGAACTCTCTCTGCAACCAGGTTGTGTGGCAGTCCCATCTCTGGAGTTTGATGGCTGCATAAACTAATTCAGCAGTCCATCTTTGTAAAATAAAGGAGATTAAAAATTATACAGTGAAAGTAAAGAAGAATATTTGTGTGTCCGAGCTATCGAACACTATCAACCCAAAAATTTTTTAACTAATTAGCTTTTTCATATCTTTATTTTGTTAAAATGAATATCTAGGAAAAATACAGATAAAAATATATGAAACTCTTTTTAAAATATGTAGAAATATAAGTCTATTTTCTTCAACTGATATAGATGCATAATTATATGCAATATATTAATTCAACTTTTATTAAAAAATTATTCATCAATAATATTTTGAAATTATAAAACCAATAAAATCTTGATATATAATATTTAATATTATTTTCAAATTCTTAAATAAATGTAAAAACATTATACTATAAAAGATTTCAATTATGCTCTATACTCTTATCAATAGTTTGAAGAATTTCAATATAGAATATTTTATCAAAGCGTCGGCACATTTTTAAAGAATTTATTTGGTTTTAACCCTTTTATTTGAATTTTATCTTTAATGGCATTATTCCAAAAAAAATTCCATTAGAATGGTAAAAAATTATTAAATATACAGGAGTATTTCTATGCATTTTATATTTCAGTAGATGTTTCATTACTTTAAATGATTTTAATTTAAAAATGATACATTTATCTAATT
>BPLR01006323.1:0-73196 GCA_021605095.1 Caerostris extrusa
ATTGCTCTTAACCTAAGTAAACAAACTTCCCCTAAAAATACAGTAATACAAAGTCAATCCCATGATATGACAACTCTGAAATCCACAAATTAAATAATTTAATTATTGAATGCATCTGTTCATTAATGTTACCCTTTTTGTTTTATGGACCTAATTTTTAGATAAATCTTAAAATTGTATTAAACTCATTTTCAGCAGGTTGTTTAGTGAGTATACTCTTCATTCAAATATAAAGATTAGATATACTTGAATGTTAGAAATGGTTTTGTATTATGAAATCAAAATAATAAATATAATTCCCTTTTAAATCCACAAGTTATAATTAAAAATCAGCTTCTGATTATTAATACAAATTTCTTAAATATTACCTATCATATATATAAATAAATTTTAGAGTTTCAACTTAAACAGCTTTTTTGTTATTAAATCACACAAAAAAATGAATTCTATGAGAAAGAATTTAAAAAAATCCATGATTAAAAAGCTCAGATGTATTAACTCATTTAATAAAATATAATTTTATTTTTCAATTCCTTAATTAATGATAAAAAAATGCTATTATTAAAGCTATTTGCATATCTGTCAAATTGATATTGCAAAATTCTCCACCTGCTATTGGATAGTCGGTCTACAGAATGACTTTTTATTGCAAAAATATTGGCCTATTTATTTCTGCGTGTTCAAAATTAGTTTGAATTTTTCTTTTGAGCATGTGTTAATTTCAGTTAATAGTAATAATAATATTAATGATAAAAGTATTTAACAATATAATAAATTTTATTTTTATATGGAATGATTTTGAATGAAAAAAGTGCTGTTATGATGTTTCATTTTTTACATGATTTTTACTCTTATGGTAGGAAGCTGCAAATGTTTGAGCCACAATGAGAGGAAAGACTAGAGTAGCATCTGCATAGACCTGTAAAAAACATGAATAAATTTATATAAATGTCAAACTTAAGAGTAAGGTTATTGTATTTAATATTTATTTAAAAGTCTCACTTTAACTGGTGTAGCAGTCTTCTTAATTTTGCCCCATGAAACAGCTTCATCTGGTCTGGCCCCAGAATCACTCCCATCAAATTCATTTGCTGTATTTATATACACCGAATAGTCAGCACCATTTCTCTAAAAAAATGAGTAAATATGCATTTATATTTGTGAATGTAATCTATAAGAATATTCTGAAAAAAATTATACAAATTATTTTATTATTTGTATCAAAATTTAAAAAAATAACTACTGCTTGTTTATATAGCATGCATCTCCTTGAGGTGATAATGCCTGGAATTTTCCCTCATTTAAAAATAACTTTTACTTTATTGGTCTGGATGCAAATTCATTTATATAGTACAAAAATGTTTTTGGCTGTTCATTAATTCTGAACTGTTCTATTATTGTATTTTTGATATTGAATCATTTTTAAAAAATTAAAAGTGCAAAAAAACAAAAAAAATAATTGCTTACCATTAGGTTACTATTGCAAATGTGATGTTTTACTACACCACCTCCAATAATAATCATTCCCCGAGTTTTCAGCTTTCACTGCAATAGAATTAACTCATGGCGTATATCTGAAAAATTAACAATAATATCATTAATTATATTTTCTTCAATGTTATTATCAAATCCCTTGGTTCATGTTACAATAATAAATAATGATTGGAACTAAAAAGTGCATGACTGGAAAATGTAAATAAGGACAACCTAAACAAAATTGGAATGCTCATACAGTTGTTAAAATTAATTTTTATTTATAATTTTACTTATTAAAATTAGTTCCAAATTATCGTTTTCTGCCAGAGGAACTTTCAGGTATAATTCAAAATGTTTATTGTTGGGAAGATAAAACTTTATTTTGGCAAATTTGAACTTATTGCTGAGTGAGTCAAAATTAAAACAATGTCAAAATGACCATGAAATTATTGCTTTGGAAAGCAAACTGACAAGATTTTGCCTGAAATGTTTAAAATAAAATGAAATATAAGTAAGATATCACAAAATTTATTGGTTATGGAAAATTCAGTCATGTAACTGCAAATTGCCATTTGAAATTTAAAAGTAATAAGAAAAGATCTTAAAATTAAACAAAAATGTGAAAATAACTTTATATTAGAAATCAGTAACAAAAAATTGACATGCAGTTAGTGCATATTTTTTGTAGTAATAGAGTTATTACAAACCTGTTACTTGTAAATAACATTATAATGTAGCATAATACTACTTGGCTTACAATGTTACACTAATTAAAGGTAAAAATATACTTTACAGATTTTATTTTGATACAGAACAAGCATATTTTATTGCCAAGAGGAGTAAAATTTATGAATTTATGTGAACCTTTACCTTTAAACATAATTCAAGGCCATCATTATTTTCTAACCATGCCTTTTAACAGAAAGTCACAACTTTCCCTTTAAAAACAAAAAATTTTATGTTTTTTAGTCTTAAAGCAAAATATATATGTATATATAAACTGAAGACTTACTACTTAAAATTTTAAATGTTAGAACATATAATGCATCTTGACTTCTGCCATGCAGAGCCACAATTCAATCAATATTCACTAGAACAGAATGGTGTTAGTGAACACTTTAATTATACAGCAATGGATGCAGTGAAAATTATGCTTAAGGATATGGTCTTGGAAATGGTTCCTGAAAGAAGCACATTGTGGTGATTTACTTAAAGTGTGTACAGAGTTCGCTGTAAAAATCAAAAGAAAATTCTTCCTTGAGTTACTTGGTGAAAGAAAACTATCAGTAAAACTTTTGTATTGCAGCATATGGGTATCCAAAGGTAAAAATCAAAGTTAACTTCATATGCATTCTAAAAAACAGAAATAATAGTTGTATACGGCTCTACAAACATCGATATCATAAAGGATATTTGTAAATGGAGAGCAATAGAAACTATAAAATAGCTTTTGATAAAAATGAAGTGTGCAGCAGAGCAGAACTGCATCCTAAAAAAATATATAAGTGAAAAGCTGGGTTATTATCTTGCATATTCAGAAACAGCTATTGAAGTAGATTTCACGAAATTTCAAATCATGAAAGAAATAAAATAAAAGGTAAAGACTAGAGATAATCACACAATTAAGATCACAAAAATTTAAAAATTATGCTGCAAAGCTTATAAAATCAAATATGATTCAACCCTTTTTTAATATCAGTAAGAAAATACATATTCTGGGCGCGGAAAAAGAAAAAAAATGAAGCAGTGAATTCAGGAACTTCAAGGGAAATGGATTCTAATGATATAAAAGCCTGAATAGATGGCATGAAAACTCCCTCAAAAATCAATCAAGTCACAACAATGTAATAAAAATTCCCAGATGTAAGAATTGATTAAGAGCTATACAAGCAGAAATCAATATGATGTGTAGTATAAATGTATGAGAATTGGTTGCTAAATCCAAAAATATTAGGTATAAAGCAAGGGCGTGGCACAATGTTTCATGGGAAACATGAAGCTCTTGTAAATTTTCTATAATAATGTTTTCTTGAATAATATTCTTCATGAAATGGAAAACATTGTCAAAATAAAAACTTTATTTTCAATTTCAGATTAATGAACCAAATTGTAAATTATAGTTGTTTTGAGAAAGTTGTAACTTTGTTAAAGTATTTATTTTATATAAAACATGTAATTCTTTCCCCGAGAGGTGGAAGAAATGATATTATTATTGTGTTGCTTTGTAATTATATAATTAAACACCGAAGAAATTTTGATAAATAGTAGATAAGAAGAGGCAGGCCATTAATGGGATTATATTGATTTAAAGTTGTATGCATGCTGTCTCACGCCTCTCTAAATATTTAAGCTTCAGGAACTAAGCTTAGACAATATAAAGATCTCAGGTGAATTCGAACCGATACGTTATGGATATTACATGTCTGGAATCTTTCATTGTATTTTGTTAATAAGCTAAAACTGTATTGTGTGTATACATATATATATAAAGTTGCTGGAAATAATAAATATTGTTCTTTATATTATGTGGATGTGTTATTTAATTTTACTACTACTATATTCTCTACAGACTACAACCAATTGAGAAATCTCAATCATTTACGATTATGATTACAATTTTTTGCGCCATGAAGTCATAAAATTTTGAAAGTTAAAATATTTTATGGAGTCAGCACACTATTGGTCAAATGCATAAAAATTTAATTTCCAATAACTGCATAAAAACTTTTTTACTAACTATTTTGAAGTTCGCTTAAAAAAAAAAAAAAAAAAAAAAATTATAAAAAAAACTTATTAAATCTTCAAATATATATGCGTAGAAAAAATAATATGAAAAAGATTATTTAGTGTACCATTACATAAATGTGTTTAAATACAGTATGAAATGAATATAAGCATTAAAAAGATGTACAAGGGTAGATTTGAACAAGCCCTGTATATCCCTAGCAGCTCAGTAAGACATCACCAAATAATAATTTTTTAATATGTTTTTTTTTTTTTTTTTGTGTACATTTCTTTATTTTCCTCACCTTGAACAAGATCTATTACAAGTCCAGGATTGCTATAGGAATGGAAATATATCATATCACCAAGAGATCCATCTGTTAAAGCAGGACTAAAAATGGGAATTTCATTCTGTGGAAATATTTAAAAATGTTCGATCCATTGGTAATTCAATAAAAAATACTTTAAAAATAATTGAATGTTAAATGTATAAAGCATGTTTTCTTTAGTTATAAAAATAATTAAAATTTCAACATACAGGTATTTTATAGAATATAATTTTCTTTAAAAAATAATGTGAGACAATTTCTTTTTAAATTTTTAGAATATCTGCAATACAAAACTTAGTTTCCAAGTAAATGTTTGTTTATTACAGTATTTATATAGCTATACAGAGAAACTTTTTTAAAATATGTTATGTTGAATCTAAAAAATGTATTTAAATTTGTCATAGATTTTTACATCATGCATTATGTATTTTTAAAAATTCTCTTTACATAAATTTGACTGTAACTTACTTTGGCAGCCCAATAACAAATAGATTCTGGATTTGCAATTTTTTCTCCAAGTCGTGCAATTACTTTAGAAGGTGACCATATTATATTCTAAAATTAAAGATGTAATTAGATGAGGATATTTAAATATTAAAATCATACACAATAAAATAATGAATAAATAATTATTATTTAATTCAATTTATTCTTCCAACATTTTTCAATTCCTATTATTAGTTCACACTCTCCCTATATATATCTTGTTCAAATTATCAATTGTTCATAAAATATTTTTTATTCATCCATTCAAGTTCAAATACATTTTTTTTCAAATATTAATTCATTAATTAAACAATTTTAATTTCAATATGAGAGAAATTTTTTTTTTTGTCATTTAATATTGTGATTCTGTCATATGTATATACATATTTATTTTAATTGTAATTATTTAATAAAAAGTCACTAAAATAAAATTTTTCTTTGTTGACCTAAGTAGGAATCGACTTGAAAAATTTTTTTTTATATTACTTGTTTTTTAATAAGATGAAATGCATTTCTTAAAATAAAATTCTTTTTATACATTATTGTTCTTCATTTTATTATATTTAAAGAAATTTGCATTTTCAGTAAACTAAAAAAATTTTTTTCATTCTGATAAAATCATGTGCTTGAAATACTGATGAATATTTTGCTTATTAAGGCTGCATGAGTAATGGGTTTTTCTTTTCTGTTTTGCTCGAAAAATTTTAGTATTCAGAATTTTTTTTCTTTATGCTGAGTTAGAACTTCAATTTTTACAAACTATTCACCTGGAGGTGTGATACAAATAAATATCAACAAATCCCATTTTACTTATATATGATGACTACTTTCAAGTAAATAATCCACATAAATGATTTTAGCCCAATCAATAGTGAATTTGGCAAGGAAGGAACAAAGAATAATGGTAATAGTAAAATATTTTATTTAGTTTGTTATCAAAGATTTCCTAATGAATAGCCAGTCATTTATTTTTTAGATGAATGTAAAATTTTTCATTAGTTTAAAGAATGAACTTAAACAACCATACTATTTTAAAATTATATATTTTGATTTTTTTCATTTTTTTTTCTAATATTTGTCAGCTGTAATAACAGTAAAACTTATGTTGACTTTATATACCATACAAATTTTCCAATGCAGACCACTTGTTTTAATTTTTCTTATAAAATTTCAATATTAATAATTTTTAAAAGCATTCACCTTTTAAGATATTAACATTTTTTTTGTATTTCAATAATCAGCCATTTAATTCACAGCATTAATGCAAATTATTAAATATTATTAATTACTAAGCTAATTGAATCCACTTATATACAGTCTGAGTAAAAACTTTAAGGCCAGTAGACATTTTTGAGAAAATGGAAACATTTAAACTGAGGAATTAAAATACCATTTGATTGATAATTATTGAGCCAAATAAGAATAAAAAAAAGTAGAAAAATTAATTTGCAAATATTTTATTATTAGAAAATATTACAGAACACACAGATGAATATTTGAGCCTGAGTAAAAACTTTAAGGCCAACATTGAAAATAACATAAAGAAAAATTACAAATTCTTAGAAGGTTTAGGAGCCACAATTACTTCAAATATTCTTGTTTTCATGGATGAAAGAGTTTTTGACAAAGGGTGGGGTCGGTTTTATCATCCATTAGTAGATTTCAGCTCTGTTGCTGATGTAAAATTCATTTGCATCAACTTTTTTGCTAAGTCAGCCCAAAGGTTCTCGATTGGGTTTGATGTCAGGGTGATCTAGCTGGCCAAAAAGTTTCAACATTGTTGAATCGAATGGATCGGTGCCTGATATTTCCAATTTTTCCAGCAAGACATTCAGCATTTGGCAAAAGATGATTTGTTAGGACATTTTGGTATCCTTGTAGAATCATTCTACCTGAAATTATTGAGCCCACACCATAAAGTCATTTCCACCTAAGCTTGGAGAATATTTCTTTTTCATTTCTTATATCATGCCTGTAGAAATTCCAGCCATCTGGTCCATCCAAATTCCATTTTTTTCAGTCAGAAAAATAATTTCTATCCATTGGTTGTTCCAGGTCATGACTTTCTGGCCAAAGTTCAAACGCTCTGTCTCTAGTAACACAGGCTTAGTCAATTTTTTGCTGTATAAGTGTACCTTCCACTATAATTTGTGTTATAAATCGTTTTTGACAAACTTTTAAGCCTGTTGTCGGAATCAGTTTCCTGGTTGAGTACTTTCCAGTAGATGCAAGTTTCTTTCATCACGCGAGGACAAATTAGGTCTTCCCCCAGTATTCTTTTTACCGTAATTGTCTTTCAATTTTAAAAAATTGTTCACTACAGTCTTTGATCTTTATCTTTATCGCAATAGCACGACTACTCATTCCTGTTGAATCGAACGATCAGTTAACTTCCCCTTCGCATCTTCACAAAGATCACCAATATGAAGAAACGTATGACAAATATGAAAATTGCAGCGTTGTTTAGTTGCAATGATAATTACACGATTATATTATATTTATTTTTAAAAATGACTGGTGGCCTTAAAGTTTTTACTCAGGCAGAAATACTAACTTTGTAAATAACCACATGTTTCTCATAATTATGTATTTACAAATTATGTTTATAGCATTTATTTCTTATCAATGAACTTTAATAATTAATATTATTTGAATCCCTTTTATTTCATTTTACATTTTTCAAAAATTTTTACTGGCCTTAAAGTTTTACTCAGGCTGTATATATATAGTATATGAATGTTTGTGAAAAGTTAATCTACTTTTAAAATTATAATTAAGTTCAATTTTTTTTTCTATAAACTTGTTTAAAAAATTAAGAAAGATTCCAATTAGCTATTTTCCAATTAAATAAAAAAATGTAAAATTTGCTCTTTAAAATTTCAAAAAAATCTGCTTTTAAAATTAAATTCACTATAGAAAAACAATTAATTCATTAATTAAAATTAAATTCACTATTTAAAACTATTCACTTTTAAAATTAAACATGATGAAACTCATTGCACCTAAATAAATGAAACTAGATAATTTTTTAAACTAATCACTCATTTATAAAAAATAATTTCCGTTCCTAAAATTATTTTTAATTAAATTGGTTAATGATTGTCATAATATTTAATTTTGGTCCATTAATACGTTGTTCTAATAAATTTTTTTAGACTGTTAACTTTTAATTAAAACTGTAATTTTAGAATATGTATAACTAGTATTATATTGTTTTGACACTTATAAAAACTACAGCATTTAAATTCATGGAAAATAATGATGAACAGTCGGAAAATACAAAAAATTCTTATTAAAAAGTTTTGTAATTAATTAAAAACTTACTTTTATTTATACCAGATGAAATTGAAAAGTGTTTGTTAACAAGTTACAAATGGAAAATAACATTACAGCTCTTTTTGCATCCGATATAATTTTGATATTTTGCTTCTGGTTTTATTATGGCTTGTGTCTATTGTTTTTATTTTGATAATTATTAGATGCTTTAGACTTGTCATTAAAATAGTTTTATATCAGAATTCCAAATTTCAAAGAAATTTTTGATGGCAATTTATTATTGATTATGTTTACCAATTTTAAATAAGTTTGATATAAAAGAGTTAATATGTTTTATTTTCTAAAGTTTAGAATGTGCTAGTTTTTATATTTAATTTAAGATATATATTATAGGGTTAAGAGAAATGGGCTGATTTTATTTACGCAGAAAATTTAATAAAAGTGAATTTCATTTTTTAAAATTACTATTCATTATAGAAATAAACCGGAAATGAAGTATATATTCATAATACCTTTGCTTTTTGTTCTTCTAATAATTCATCTAAAATAGGCACCACCCAATTTTCAAATTGACAGTAATTTTCATTAGGTACTAATAAATTTCCTATTCGATTTACACCACTTTCCCTGTAATAAGAATGAAAATTTTATAAATAATGAATATTAATATAAATGCCATGAAAGTTGAATAATTTTTAAATCTTATTAATTCTAAAAATGCACAACTGGTGGGAACAAGTGCCAATGGTGAGCATTAGGAGCCAAGGTTCAATATGCTGGTAGCATTGTTGCAGACACTTTTAAAACAAAGGAGACTCAATGGCATGCAGCATCTTGTATCATTAATCAGGCTGCATAATCAGAATTTTCTAGGTTTTCTTCTATATTACACACAAATGCTGGGCAGTTTCCTCCTAAAAGTCCTCCAGGAAGGCACTGCCCTTCTTCTTAGGCGACTCAGAACTAATTCAAACTTCAACCTATGAGTGTTCCATCACAACACCTCTTTACCTCCATCCGTGAGTAGACTCATGGAATGCTTGTCTACACTACAGGGCACTTAGAATTTATCCCAACACAACAGCAAAAGTTCTAGAAATTGATATTATTTATTCAAATATAGGCCATACATTTTAATCTGGATATATGAATTCTCAATTGAAATCAGAATTGTAAATATTAGAATTGAATTTAGAATTGTAAATATTCATGCAGGAAAAAAGGCCAGAATTGAATTGCTCTAAAAAAATATTGATCAAAATATGATTTGTCAGAACATGTCACTTCAAAAATCCTCGGCTAGGCGATATGTACAAAGCATGTATTTTTGCCGATGAATTGCAATTTATCGGCATAAAGGGATGAATCTCTGCAGTTCCATGAATAAAATTTATGATAAGCAGTATTTTTTAACACATTCATCTACCAGTATTAAAAATTCATTAATTCAGCCAGTGTAGCATGTTTGCTACCAACAAAGCACCTTACTTATTAAATAGATGGTCTTTTTGCTAAATGTTTCGTATATATGCAACCTCATTTAATATGTATTAACTTGTGTACATTATAAATTGCTGACAAGATTTATTATCTATATCATTTTTACTCAAATAATGATCTATCTTTTGTTGAAGTTCTATGAATCTCCACTTTTTCCCATATACAAACTTCTGCTTGAAAGAGTGCCCTTTTATTTATTTCTGTATTACTTCAAAAACCAACCTTTTCATTTGAATGAACACATAGGAGGTTTTTTCTGCATAATGAACAGGAATTTTTGACCTTTTGTCTGATAAATGTATCATTTACAAATTTTAAATCATACCTAAGAGTTGCTCCATCCAAAGAAAATTTTCCGATGATAGTAGGAGCTAAACATTTTATGAGGTCCTCTTCAACACCTCCTGCAGATGTAACAACACAATCAACCTATATAAATATACATAAGTAATTTTAAAATCCGTTCAAAGTATAACAAAAAAAAATTTCCACAGTAAAATAATGTTTTTAGTTTGACAATTTTATCTTTTTCAGTAATATGGGAAACAGAAAAGAAAATCATTTTTAATTTATTCACGAACCAAAGCTGAACGAGCATTCTTTAATAAAATATGATCATTAAGCATTTGAGTGCATGTAATATATATATATATATATACTATTTTGTTAATGAGTGCTTGGAACCAAACAAAATTGTTGTTAAATCATCACCAATCATAAAACTAACAAGAATTAGAGGAAAAAAATAAATTAAAAATTATGTGTGAACAGAAATGAAATAATACAACACAAATAAAATAATAAGAATTAAACTTG
Source organism: Caerostris extrusa (assembly GCA_021605095.1). Classification (NCBI taxonomy): domain Eukaryota; kingdom Metazoa; phylum Arthropoda; class Arachnida; order Araneae; family Araneidae; genus Caerostris; species Caerostris extrusa. Next base: position 10,608 of record BPLR01006323.1, read on the forward strand.
ATGGCATTCTCTTTTAGGTTTATTTTTTTCTTTTTGAATATTAATGACATCATATGAATTGAATTAAATATGATTCAAGCTGCATTCTCTTTTTTTTCTTATGTGAACCCATTGGCGAGAGCCACTTTGACAAGGCACATCAGTCGTTTATTCAATTTTCGTTCAGGCTACATCCCTGTGATTTAAAATAACCATTTATTGAATTTTTAAGTGCAAATTATGAAATGTTACTTGCAGCCTCTTGATTATATATAATAACATCAGATCATCCATAACCACTGGTTTAATCACATTTGCAATAACATATAAATGCAAGTAACAATATATAATATACACCAGTCACATACAAGTTTTGAAATAAAATGTTAAAATGCTTGGATGTGGAAAAAAATTGGTGTAGAGCCTTGTTAACAGAACTTCAATCATATTTTTTTAAAATTAAGTAAATAAATAACTATTAAAGAAAATCAGCTGTTTAGTATTAAAGAAATAATAGGAATTGATTAATAATTTCAGAAGAATATTTGTGATACTAATAAAGACTCTTTTATTTCAAAAGATAAAGGCTTTTAATTTGAAGATTTGAATTGAAAAACAATGATTCAGCTTGAGTTTCGCAATTGAAAGACATTCTGTTTAACCTACAGACATAAGCTTAAGGGGAGTTTTTACTACACTCATTAGAAGTCTTAAAAAAGGTTTAATTGTTTCGAAATAATTATTTTCTAATTAAATTATAAATAGGAAAAAGGGGAGGGGGAGACAGTTTCATATTGGGAGTCATAATATTCTAATATAAGTAAATATGTTTTACAGTAATTTAACAAAGGTTCTATAAAATATAAACAGAGAAAGTTCTTATACTTTCTCAAAATTGTTCTAAAGGGCTCTAAATGTTCCTTAAAAAAAGAACACCAAGTAAAATTTATGTATTATGAAAAATTATAAAATTGTTAGATATTCAATAATCTTTTTTTTAATAAACTCACTGTTAGAGACTAGATAATTTGAAAGTCAAGATCAAACACCTGCATATTCTCCATTGGGTAGGGAGGAGGAAAGCATAAGCAGCTGTGTTTAGGCGTAGAGTAGAAAAAGCTTCAGATATACAACTATTACGACTCTTGAAATTATTACAATTTTTGTAACTATACTGGCATTCAACATACTAAATAAATTTGCTTTCATACAAATGCTTTTTCTTTCTAAAGATTTATGTAGTAAAATATTTATATAAATAAAAATTACCATTTTGTGCTGCACTAGAAATCGAATTGTATCTCTAATACCTGCTGAAGCCATATTTGAAGTATAACCTAAAAAATTGTACAGTGATGTTTCCTTTGAATAAATGGATCTGTTTCCAAGACATCTTTATTGAGTAATGGCTTTTTACGACATGCAATCTGTATTTAAAAAAAAAAAAACTTTATATAAATAAGAGATAATTATAAAAAGTTCACATTGAGAAATTGATTTATTATTTAAGATTCATATTCATATTATTTAGTTACATTTACTAAAATTTAAAGTAATGATTTTGCTCCATTCTTTTTTTGTCATTATTTTTATTTTATTTTATTTGTCATATTATTATGTAAAACATATAAAAATTTAAAGTTGATTTGTTGAGAAGTATAGGATTTTATAAACACTCAATAAAAGCAACAGAGCAAAAATAAAAATAATTTAGTAAATATTATAACAACCATGCATTGATTTTGAAAAAAAGCAGTTGAATGTTTTGCAACTTAAACTTATAAGTTATATATATTTTATTTTTTACATACAAGTTTATATTTTAATTAATTTTTTAAATTGAATTTAATTAACATATTGATGTTAAAACTATGAATAAACAAAATAAATTATCTAATTAGATTGACATGCGGTACATATAATTTTACATGGCAAGAACAAATAAGATTAAGAATGTTGTGTTCTTTATAAAAAAATATAATCAAAGGTAAAAAAATCCTTTCTCAACAATCCATATTTAGCATTTATATATAGGTTATAAATATATATATAAGTGTTAAAAGATGAAAAAAATTAATGTTTAAATCATTTTTTCACTTTAATAACATTTTAAGGTAACTCATAAGATTATTTTTGCTATCAAACCTTTTCCAAGCAAATATATATTTCCTTGACATACGGAATGTACTGCAAATTAAAATTTTTTATTGATGACATTAACATTACAAGATGTGAAAAAGAGGGAATTTACAATAATTGATGATAGACATATTTTTTAAATTGTGTTATAAAGCAATACACAATTAAGTCCATCTGTACTAAAAACTCACCATTTTATTTATTTCCTCAACAGCTAAACCAAAATTTGTGGCTTGAAAACCAGAAGTTTTATATGATCGCAGAAGTGCATCATAGTCTATACCATCATTAAAATCATAACCTTTCACTAATTCTTTATCTTTCGGTAAGCCAGAAGATTTTTTCAACACTGCATCAAGAGCTATTGAGGGAATTTCTTCTCCAGTAGCCATTTCTTTCTTTCTTTTTATTATTACCTGAAACTGATAAGAACACAAAACATATAAAATATTTGTAATATACACAAGCATTTGAATACAATTCTGTGAAATAAATGCATGATTAAAAAAGAACAGATTTTTTTTTAAGAACATGCTAATTTTTTATAAAGCATCAAATGTTAAGAACAACTATTTTCTTTGGCTTGACATAACAGAAAGCCTAATAACACAAACTTGTTCTTTAATTTGATGATATTCTTTTATCACCAGTAAATGCAAGTTTTAATATAGCAATAAAAAAAAACATAGTATTTTAAAAGAACATGGAATTTCAAATATTACAAGAAACTGGGAAATTATGTATAAAGATGAGTACTACTGATTAATATAAAGGAACAAAAATAATTGAAGCCAGTACTATTTTTGATGAAAATTTAAAATCATTCTTAATTAAGAATGATCATCATTAAAAATTACTACTCTCCTATATCAGTAAATAATATTATTGTTAATGAAATTTTTTATGGTTTATCTCTTAAGGTGAAGACATTTTTTTATTTAAAAGTGAAGGCATTTTTTTCAACTGCTTTAGAAAAAATAATTAATTTACTAGAAATTATAAATAATTTTAATAATTCAAAACAAATAGTTAATTTTTTATTAGATTCAAAAAACAGATTTCATATAATAAACTTAGTTTCAGGTATTCTAATGAAATATTTATATTTGGTTCATTTTAAATATAATCATGCATAAAACTTTTATATAATTCAGGATATAAAAAGTTAAAATTCCTCTTCCCAGAACTTTAAGAAACGTTGGTTCATCTTTAAATACTAATACCATACTGGTGAGCTTGGAGCCTAATGACGATCAATAGCTTGGCGTTTTTTAAATAATAATTAACAATAAAAAGTGAACATTTATAAAAATATATATTAAAAACATAAAAAGAACATACATTTAAATAAACTTATAGTACGTTTTTTTAATTAATGATTTTATAGATCTATGTGTTAAGGAAGTATTTGTTTCAATAAAAGATTTTTTTTTCTTATTTACTTTTTGTATGTTTATTGATTGCTACTTTCAGTTTATATTGCAAATTTAAAAATAAATACATTTTTGATTAATTGTAAAAATATATGTTAACAAACTTGAAATGAAATAAAGAGATAAATTTAAATAAAGTATATCAATTTTTTCGAAGTAATGTTTTTATAAAGAGGAGAATCTACAATTAAAAAAAAAAAAGTTTTCTTTGTTAAATATAATGAAAATATATTTGTACCCAAAAAGGTATAGATTACATATTTGTAAATTTTAAAAATATAAATAATTAAGTTTTTAAATGATTATATTTGAATGAAAAATTAGGTTTATCATAAACTTAACCTGAAATAACCTTATTAAGTTTATAATTTAAAGCAAATTTAAATTATGAATAGAATAGCATAATATTATGGGAGAAAAGATAATATTTTAAAATAAAAAAATGTTTTATAAATAATTTAAATTCTATTACATTACGTTCAAATAAAGATATTTGCTAATATATATAAAGATAAAATTTTTTGTTTCTTTATAATTTATGTAAATAATCCTGTAATGACTAGTTTCAACCAGTTGCCTAAATTTTATTATAAAATAGCTATCAGGCGGTGAATGAAGAGAAATTTAGTAATTCGTTAAATAAATTTATCGAGATTAATGATTTGTAAAATTTTGGTTTGTTCATGTGTAAAGAATTCACAGCTAAAAAAAAAAAAAAAAAAAAAAATTCTTTTAAAACAAACTATAAAACAAAAAACAAATTTGTTAGCAATTTGTGTATCAATTTCTCTTTTACTTATTGGTCTTATTTGTTAATCATCAGAAAATTCCAATAGTAAATTAAATTCCAGAAGAATGACTTTACCAGATTATATCTATTATTGTATTATTACTTTAGGTTCCCTACCCAAACATCTAGTAAAAAGAAGAAATTGAAATATCACCCCAGAAACACAGTTGAAACAATATAGAAACATACAGTTAGTATAAAACCATCTTCTCCTGGCAATAATAAAAGTTGCTAAAACCCAGGGAAGAGGAAAAATTATTGAAAGATTCTTTTATGTAAAAATTATTAAATTATTATTTTAGCTTGATAGAATTTTATGAAATAGTTTAAAAATAGGTTTTAAATTTTTGTAAGCACAACAAACTACATGAATGAGTTTAATAAAAGCATATTAAAATATGTTGAATAACTATATGAAGAGGATTTTGATAAAATAGTCCATAGAATACCGTGGATTATATCTAAAGTGCAATATTAAATGTTATATAAAATTAGATTTAATTAATTTCAGAAAGATTAGTCAAACATCATAGATGATTTAAAGACGTTGATGGTGTTTCCTTAAAATAAAAATTCAAAGATGATGGAAAGAAAGATTAAAATTATATATTATGATATTTTTACTATAATAAACATATATATAACATGATATTTATAATATATCATAAAATAGTTATGAAAGTTACGAATTAAGACGCATACATAAAATGAGTGCTCTAGTTGTAACCAGTTTAAGATAAAAATTGGAAAGAGAATATTTTTTGTGATATATTAATTGATGCAAATCAAGCAAGTAATTTAAATAAAATTTATAACAAATTTAACTGACTTTTATTCTCTAGCAAACATTCATCAATAGCAAAATAAAAACAATTACAATGCACTAAGTAAAAAAAATTACTGAACTAGAATACATAGTGCATTCTTCTTGTACATTTCCATATAAAAGATTAAAAATAAATTAATATAAAAAATTTAAATCAAAGGAATAGAATAGTTAAAATATAGAGAAGAAAACCAAGAAATTATTAAAGAAATTCTTTATCTAAACTTGTAAAAAAATATGAGTAAACCCAGATCTTTAAATAATTATTTTAATAAAGTCTAATGATTTCAAACAATAAATCAATCAAGTTTATTATTAGTTAGAAGAATAATATGATTGAAAAATGACAGTAAATATTCTTAGCTTAGACCTAATAATTTCAAAAATTGGTTTGAGGTTGCCCTGGCAACTGGCACCTGAAACTTTCACCCTATATATAATATTTAAATATAATAATATTAAATTATAAATGACAAACAATATAATGAAATATATAATTATACCAATCTACATAATTTTCAAAATTAGAAATAATATCATTTATCAATCTCTATATGAAAATAGGTATTCATACAACAAAATTCAATAAATGGGGCAGAAGGAATTTTTGTATTTAGAAAACACGCGCATTAACATTCATTCATTATAATAAATTAAATGAACTATATTTATAACGATAAATAACGCAATACTTTATAATAAGTAGCAAAGAAAATTTGAAACTTTATTCTCTTAACATTACAATCAATAAAGTATAAAATTCTTTATTTACCAATGATATTTATTCTCACAAAATCTTAAGATCCGAATAAAAAACACGTGATTTGAGTTATTTTTCGTTTGATCTGAAGTACTTCAAAATTTGTATTTATTTTAACTGACTTGGAACATGTACAATAACATGCTGGTAGACTTTCAGAAAATACATTTATATATATATTTTTTTTTAAATCGCGAAGTAGCGCAGTTTACTCTCGGTTCAGTGTTAAGTAGCAGCACGTATCGGCCGGAGTTCGGTTGTCTAAGCCAGCCGGTCGATACAATCTCAATTCTAACGATTAATCTACTGTTCACTGTTATAAAGGAATAATTTTCTCCGGTGGACTCGAGACTTTCCTTGATACTTGAAACATTAGTACATGCATAAAAGTAGTAGCAATTTAACTTACCGATTTTCTTCTGTTGATTTAACAAAACGATCCAATTCTCATTTAGAGGACATATCCCAACATGCAACACGGAGGATGGCGATCATGAATGAAGCCGAAGAGCAAGAACGGAAAATTGTTCACGAGTTTTGTCATTTATTGGAGAAATCCAAGCAGCTTTTCAATGGGCTGAGGTGACTAACTTATTTTCATTTTGAATCGTATTGGTATAGATTTAGAAAAGTAGTACATTTTTGCAGAAAGAAAAAAACAATAATAATTATGCAATCACGGTTTAAGTGACACCTCACTGTCGTGTTGGCCGTTTTTGAAAGGAAATGTGAATTTAGTTTCTTTCACAACCAAAATTGCATTTGATATTGAATAAGAATAATTACTTAAAATGTGTTCGCCAAGTTTTTTGTTTATATTCTTTCATCGATATGTATCATTGGGAAATACATTTTACATTGGAAGAGTTTTTGCACATGCCATTAATAACTTTGAAAAATATTTATAATTTATAAATGAAGCTTCACTTCACATATATGTGTTTTACTTTCATCCTAAAAATGATTCAAACATGTAAATAGTTTCCTTTTGAGCATATTTACTTCCCCAAATACTAATATTTTTCCAAACCAGTTTAAAAGTATGTGAATCCTCTTTCAGATATATATATATATATATATATATATATGTTTTGTATTAATAATATAAAATCATTAATATTTAATATTCATCTAGACAAACAGTTAGTTATCTTAGTGGTATTAAGTTTATAAATTTTCAGTTATTTAAAATTTTCTGTTTGACTGAATTCTTTATGGAAAAATCAATGTATTTTATGAATTGACACAAAATTTATTGAGAGCTTATATATTAGATGATTCTTTGTTTTTATGTGCATATAAAATCATTAATATTTAATATTCATATAGACAAACAGTTAGTTATCTTAGTGGTATTAAGTTTATAAATTTTCAGTTATTTAAAATTTTCTGCTTGACTGAATTCTTTATGGAAAAAATCAATGTATTTTATGAATTGACACAAAATTTATTGAGATATATTAGATGATTTCATCTTATATGTTAGATGATTCTTAGTTAATTCTCCTCATGCACATAAAAACAATCTATTAAATTCTTAGACCAGTTTTATTATACTTGCCATGATTCTAAAAATCGCCAAATTTCTACATTTTGACATTAACAAAATTTTGAATGTACAGAAGTTAACAAAACAAAATATAGCATACTTTACTCCAAAAAACATGTGTTGATGTCTTACATTCCAACTAACTTAATTTATTCACGAATGCTAATTTTCTTTTATTAATTATTTTTGAAAAGGCTTCTATAAAATTGTATTGTAAAATTTCTTAAATATTTTTTTTAACTAACAGCCTATTTTAAATCATAATGATTCTTGTGTTAAAAATTAATTTGTTATATTGAGAAACACAAAAAGATATAACCAGTTAATATTAAATACTGCTTTGAAGATATTGCATTTATTCATTTAAATTATAAAAAACAACAACACTTGAATTGTTTGTAAATATAGAACTTATAAGGGATATTGCATTTGTTTGGATTATTAAAGGAATATTATTTATGTTATATATTAGCTAGTACATTTATGATATTGCAGTTTTGTGCATAATAAAAAACATATCACAAAACAATACAGTTTTGAAGAAAGATGGATATGAAAGGGTATGAACAATCACAAAATTATTCTTATTTATTTCTAGAACAATTAAAAAAAACATATCGAGATCAAATGACTGAAAAAAAAACAATACATTTGAATATTTTATAATTTTTAGTATCAAATTTATATTTGATATAAAATTTTATTATTTATTATTAAATTATTATTTAATAATAAATAATAAATTTTATTATTTATTATTAATTAAATTTATTAAATTTATATTTGATATAAAATTTGATACTAAAATTATAAAATATTAATCATCAATGTAATTCAGAAATTGATCATATAATTTATTTTCAGTCATTTGATCTTGGAAATTTAATGTTTCCTAATTGTTTAATTGTTCTAGAAATAAATAAGAATAATTTTATGATTTTATTGTTCATACCCTTTCTCAATATTGGTGAAAACAAGTAATAGTTGAGTGGCATCAAAATAATTACTTAAATGAATTGTTACATACCATTCCTATCATTTACATTTTCCATATTATACTGATATATGCTTTAATGAAAATTTAACACTTATTTTGTGCAGTCTAAATATCATCTGTACTCAAAAACATATTTTGATTATCACATTGTAAAATGAAAGTTTAAAAAATTATATTTTTCACTAATATTGAACCATCCAGGAAAGAAAAGTATGTGTTATGTTACAGCTAAATATATTTATAATTTAATAAAAATTTTATATTTGTTCAAAATGATAATAATCTTCTCTAAATAATCATTATTCCTTCATAAATTTATCTGTAATTTTTATTAAAGTAATTAAATTAGTATAACAATATTTAATGTAAAAATCTATACATCTTTTAATGGTTATGATATTTTTTAAAAATATAATTTTCCTTATTTACATACAAAAATTATTTAGTACATATAAAAAATTTTGATACTGTAAAAATAATGTAACCTAATGGTAATTTTAAAAGGATATTTATGCATTTTTTTCTTTCAGGGATCTTCTCAATATGGCCACAAACAGTGGCAAGCGTATTTTGGCCGCACATTTGATGTCTATACTAAACTTTGGAAGTTTCAACAACAGCATAGGTATTTCATATGTATTAATTTATTAATATTTTTGGTGTTTGCAAGAAAATTGAAATTCAAAACCATTTTTTTTTTTTAACTAAAAAATAGGATCTTTAATGTAAAATTTGAAGTTTTTTAATGTTCATGAATTTGAAACGTATACATTTCTAATAAAAAGTTTTAAGAATAATAGAAACAGAGAAAAATGTTTTATTTATTTCATAGTGTTTCAAGAATCTTTAAATGTGTATGTGTTTAGGCATGTTCTTTTTTATAAAATAATTTTTTTATGCATTGCAAATATTCGTGTAGTTGCTTTGTTAAAACATTTAAGTATTTGCTTTTTATAACTTTAAACATATTGCTTGCCATTAAAATTTTTATACTATGAAGATGCCATGCAACAAATGAAAAATTTAATTAAATGAAATATCTTATTATTAATTAAATGGTATAATATGCTATTATATGCCAATGATTAGTATTTCAATGTCAGAAAAGTAGGTAGGAGTAATACCATCTATCATGTATATAAAAGCAAACAAAAAAACTTTTCTCATGTCTTATATTGTCATAAATGTTTATTCACATGTTGGTTTGCTTGTGCAAAATGCTTGTTATGCCAGGAAGATTGTTTATCAGTATATGTTGAATTTGATTATGGTAAAATCAACTATTGGTAATTTAATCATGGTAAAATTAACTATTGTGGCCGCTCTTTATCCTTCCACATTTCTATCATGAAGATAGGAGCCCCAAGATACCTGAAAGACTGTTTAACACGCTTTATGTGATCTGAACAGACACAAGACATGTTGTTTACATGACTTTGTCTACAGCTACATTATCTGACATATTCTTTTGGCAATTATTTATATATAATGACTTTTAATTAGATAGTTAATCAAAATTATATTGTATATTGAACAATAAATAAATCATTTCTACAGCTTTCCAATGAAATTTTTCCCATTCCTGATTTCTTTAGAAGCATATCTCTTTCTTACTATTACATCATATTTATTCAATGGATGAAGTCATCCAAATGTACGCTTTTATTCATATCAATTCATATTTTTTTGCTAATTTATTAACAAGTTCTTAAAACCACAAAGGAACTCCCGTAACAGGTACGCCCGTTGCCCGAAGAAACAAAAAAATTTTTATATGAATAACTCATGCAAAATACCTTTTAAACATCATCCTGCTTTATTTATTTTTTATCATCTTTTGACATCCATGCTTGTTCAAAATATTTGTATAATCATCAACCAATAAGTTTTATCAAAGTACTATACATATAAATTTTGTTAACTTTTTTGGCCTCTTAACAATTAATTTTTGTGTACAAAAATTAGCATTTTATGTTTGCCCTTTAATATATCTTAGTCCTTTAGGGATGCCATTGAATTTATTCTAACAGTTCACTACCTAATTGTCATGCTTCCTGAAATATATCAGTTTTGAAGTAAAGCTCCTTCATACCAAGCATAATGCAGTGAAGTGTAGACCAGTCACAAACATCAATGAGCAACACACAAAATAGGCCAAATTTTAACTCTCAAATGCTTCATGTGATTTGGATTGAGCCAATAAGGATCAAATATATTTTATCACTATTTTTCTTATGACTTGTTTTTGTAGGAGCCTTATAACTTTTATTTTTCCTGTGTCTGTTATGTTATAATTAAAATGTCTCTCACTTTTGACAAATTTCTAATAAATGAGGTAAAAAAAGTACCCTCATTTATATGATTTAAATTATGAAAATAAATATATGAGGAAAAAGGCCTGACAGGAAATAGAGTTTGCCATAGACAAGAAATTTTTAATAATAGTAATGAATGCTTTTAGGCTTAAAAATATTACATAAACTTTGGGTTTCCATATTCTATGAAAACGTTATAAATTTAGCCATGAAATTCTACTATGCACATTACAGATTGTTTTGTGCTTATTATGCAACTTACATTCAAATATTTACAGAAATATGTGTGTGTAGGTTTGCATATAATAAGTGCATGGCTTTTTTGTTACAATACATTGTGCACTAATCTTAGGTCTCAGTTATAAGGGTGTCAAACAAAAAGTAATTTGGGAGCTTCTTCCTGCTTGGAAATAAACAATCAAAACCTTCTGGATGATGAAGATGTGATCAAAATAGTTCAAATTTGAAGAATTATTCATTTTATTCAAATGGTCACTGAAATTAATGTTTAATTCTAATGTAACTCTAAAGTGAGTTGTCAAAAAAAAAAAAAAAAAAAAAGTAACAGTTGAGAAATCAATCAAGATCTTATTTACTGTAATATTCAATAGTATTCCAAATAGCTAAATTGTGTAATTGCATAAATTCATAACATTAAGATTATTTTTTTTTTTTCATTAAAGCATATTATTATGTAAATTTTGAAAATAACTATGAGTTTAATTATTATCATTAGTTTTTAATTTCTTGTAAACACACGATCAGAGAAATTACTTTATTTAATGTTTGATTATCTATTTCCTTACGTAAAATTTTATTTTGCAGGCAAGTATTAGACAGTAAATATGCTCAAACGCTGGCAAATAGGGGAAATAGCATCCAAAATAGGACAACTCTATTATCATTATTAGTAAGCTGTTTTACTGTATAATATAGTTTTGTAAATTACCATTCATTTTACCTTTATTTGCAATTTTTTTATTTCAATTGAAATTTTATAATTTCATTAAGTATAAGTTATTTATAAATTAGAAAATTATAAGTTTGCAGAATACAGAAATAATAACTTAATTTATTTTTTATTTACTATGCATTAAATTTGATGTTTCAAAGGAAAAAAATAATATATTCATTAAAAACAATAAAATTTTTATAATTTTTGCTAAGTTTCTAAGTTAAAAGCATAAAATTTTTAAATATAATTTTAATTTTAAAGATTTATAATTATACTAAAATTTATAATAATTATGGTTATATGATATAATAAAATATGGATTTTATTTATGCCTTATATATTAAACATTTATTAATTGTTTTCTTTTATTTATAGCCTCAGGACTAGTGAAACAAATTATTTAAATGAAACATTTTCATTTTATGCTGCAATAAGAGCCCGTGGATATTACAATAAAGCTAGCAAGGAAGAAAGGTTTGTTTTTCTAAATTAAAAATGCATGATTTTTATGTTTGATTTATGTTAAACAAAATCATCACCAAAAAAATTAAGCTAGACGGAAAAGGCTATATTTACACCACTTCCATTCACTTTGAAAATTAAGCTTTTTGGTTATTGCTGTTTTCTATTAATTTAAAGAGTTCTTCAGAGAAAATTTAATTTTTATATGTGTGGAAAGATGGACTAAAGATTAAGTTTTTTTGATTAGCTGGTGTTTGTAGTTATGAGTTTTTAGTCTCTAATGTGAATTCCACTATAGGTCAAATTTATTTTCATCTATATTTGGCACATGCTTATGTAGCTTACTGCCTAGTTCAATATTCCTAAAAATATATTCATTTTTGTTTCAACATTATTGAAGAATATAGAATAATTATTTTCTTTTTAACAATTTTGCAAAGGTAATCATTTGGCTATTATGTTTCCTATTTTCTAACCAAGTTCTTTTTTCTTTTGAATTATTGATTTAAATTAAAATGTTTGACATAAATAATAGAGTTTTATAATTTTAAATGGCAAAATAGAAATTTGTTTTAAGTGAAACAAAGGTAATTATTAAAAATTCATAGTATAAATAAGTAATTTAGTTAAGAAATATAATTTTTGCTTATAAAAAAATATTTGAATTAATTAAAGCAAATGTAAACTTTATGTAAGATCAAACTTATTTATTAATACTGTAACCCCCTATGCATCACATATGCTAGACAAAAGAAAACACACAATATACTGAAGTGTGATATTTAGTTCAAATCTTCAATATTTAATAGTGGTAGTTCAAAATTATCAAATGAGAAATTGAAAGCAAGATATATAGTTTTAATTAATGGAATTAAAAAGGTGAATTATTCTTACCCACTACATATCTATTTTTTAAATTAGGATTTAAACAAAAACTTTGAAATCAAATCTGAGGAACATTTGAAAAAGGCCATAAAATATCTGAAGGTTAATATAAAAATGTAGTACAACAAGAGGTTACTGTAATTAAAAAATTAATTTAATTTTTTCTTTAAATTAATATAAAAATTTCTATTTAAACATTTATCATAGTACGCTTTTCATAGAATTGGTTAATTGGTATCGCTTAGAAATTGGTTTTATAAAAAATAATCTAATTTTTTTTTACAAATATTAATTGAAATATATTATAAAGGAAGTTATAATTTTAACAAGTATGGTACTAAAAAGTATTGTTAATGTTCAAGATTTGTTTTAAATATCATTAGGTGAAAATTTCAGAAACATAGGATAGTAATCTATGAATTACTGATACACTAGACAAATTTATAAAAACTTTTCATTCAATAATATAAATTAATAAGTATTTTGTAATTTTATGTTACATTGATATATTATGAAAATAAAACAAATTTGTATAAAGGCAAAAATTTATGGTGAAATGTATAATTTATCTGACATCATTAATATATTTAAAATAGATATTTTTGTGATTTCACTGGTTATGCTTTTTCTCCTTTTTTTTGTCATCTCCTTTTTATTACCAAAGAAATTAATTTAATAGCAATATAAAAGTTTACTTTTAAAAATTAATATGTAATTAATTTTTGTTAAATAAATTTTATTGTAGCATAATTGTACATTTTAAGATTATTTATTTTTTTAACTCATCTACTAATGAAAATATATGTTTCTTAATAATTTTCCTAATGTGCATTTTCTGTGTTATAGATCTGACTTGATGGTCAAAAAGCTTCGTTACTACTATGCAAGATTTATAGTTGTTTGTCTTTTGCTTAAGAAAATGAAATTAGTAAAAGAGTTGGTCAGGGTAAGCTAATAATTTTAATGTTTTCTTACATATTTTTTTGCATATAAAATTTAAATACTTTATTTTTAAGATAATGTATATTGCTTAATTTTTGAGATAACTAAATATTCTTTACAAAAACAATATTAATTTTTTATTGAAAGATAAACTAAAAACTTCTGTCAAGTACCATTTATAATCTAGATAATTTAAAAGGTATATCATGATCATTATAATATCAATATAAATGTTTAAAAATCAGAATATTTTTATAACTATTTTGGAGGAAATTATAATGTTTTTCTTTTTATAAATCTTAAACTATTTAACATTTAATTCTGTAAAAGCTATGCTTATTTTAATCATTGCCACTAAAAGAATTGACTGATATGATAAAAGGGTAAAATTGAAAAAAAAAAAATGCAAATTAGAAATAGTTCTATACTGAAAAGTAAGAAAATGAGTGTTTGTCATCATAGCATAATTTTTTATAAAACTAATAAATAATAATAATATTGTAGAGTAAAATATTTTACTCTGCAATAAAGTTTTTATAGTTTTGAAAATGTTGAATCATATTTAATGAATCATAATTACTTTTGAACCTCTTAACCTAGCCACAAAATCAGCATCAAATTTTATTAAAATCTGTTTTTCATAGTTCTTAATTGCATATCATTTTTCCAATTTCTATTATCTTAATTTTATAACTTTTTAAATATAATTGTGGTATCAAACATGCTGTTTAAAATTGAAAAGAGTTTTGTCAATTTTATGCCTTGCATATAAAAATTGAATTTTTAATTGTTATATAGTATGTCAATGAACTGGTGCCTATTGCCTACAATTATAGGCTGCTTCACAATATACGAGATTTATTTATTTTTTGAATTCAAGAATTATGTCTGCAGTTATATAACACTACAAGTTATAGGTGAGAAATTATAGTATTTAAAAACCCATGTACATCAGATGTTAAAACTTTATAATAATTTATGGGTATTCATAACATTAAGAATATTTCTGAATATTCTGCAATTACAATTTTTTATAACTTTACAAATTAATTGATAAATTAAAAAATAAATAAGCTTGCATAAAAGTTTATTAAATCATATATTTCTTTTCGTTAAGTATAATGTATGGTATATTGAAAAGTTATAAGTTAAATAAACCATTTTCGTATTGAAAGCCTTACATTTTGTAAGATTTAACATTTGAGTAATTAAATCATGATGAATTCTATTTTCCAGAATTTAATTATTCCTATGTGTACAAGTGTATTTGCAGAATTACAATTCATAGTACATCTAGAGTTATTAAAATTCTCTTTATTTTATTTTTCAAAAATTTTATTTTTTTTTATTATATAAATGTAATTTTAATATGAAGTTAAATTATTTCCCAAGATGTGATTTTTTATTTTTTAGAATTGGCAAAACAAATCGATGATTATACATCTACTTATGAACCCGAAGATCAACTTGAATGGTCTTTAGTCCTTGGAGAAATTAAATCATTTATTGAGGTTTGTTTACAAAGCATTTTGTAAAAATGGAAAAATTTATGTGTCGTTATTTAATTAGATTTAATCCTCATATTAATTTGCAATACTTGAATCTCTTTTGAATATTATTTGAATGTCTGATTTGGGGAGGCAGTTTGATTTTTCTGTTTCACATTCTATATACTTCATAATAAGAAATTAATAAACAGCAAATTATTTTCTGGTAAAGCCACTCAAATTCTTTATTCTAAATTTTATGTGGTATAATGTGGCTGCATTATAGCAGGCCCTTTTTGATGTTGTTCCGTATAGAAAGGTGAATTTTCAACATACCTACCATTCCTGTTTCTTAATCTCCCATAAATCTGTTATTTCATTGATAATTAATCGCAGGCCAAACTGAATAACAAAATTTTCTGGAAAAGAGATTTGTACGTAATGCATTTTGTAAAGATATCATAAAAACCATTTACCTATATATATATACATATATAATTGTTTTTTTAACACTTCAATAGGTTAAAATTGCTTCTAATTTAAAAATTATCAAACAGTAATAGTAATGTAAATTTTTTGTTTCATTATTATGTTAGCATTAAAAAATTAATTTAGTGGTTTGATAAGTAAATATTTTCTTATTATTACAACTCTTTTACCCAAAGTTTTGTAATATCTGATGCCTGACATTTATAAAATTTGTTTTCATTTCAATGTACTGTAGTGTGCAGGTTAAGCAACCAGAGATTACTTGAGTTATATGTTTGATAACTCACAGTTTTATTTACACATTCACAAACTTACAATTAGGCACATTCCATATTTAACACATTTTAAGACAGATAATTATAGCATTGTGGAAGGAACTCCACTTCGAACTGGAACTCTCGGTTAAGTGCAGGGTTGCTCTAAATATACTTCCTCTAAGAATGAGAGACTGTAGACCAACTAAACATTTCTCAATGGGAGTTTTAGGAGAAAGTCTTGGAAGTCTACTAACCATTTCTGCTGAATGCCACAGGGGGCGATCTTGCCACTGTGTCTTAAGAAGCATGGTTACAATACTATGTTAAAATGCTAATAAATGAATTTTTCCAATACAACTTAGTTTGAATCTGTATTTTATTTTATTACAATTAAAAAAATTAATTTATTTTAAATGTTACATTCTTAATTTTTATTTAGGCTGACAATCTAGTAAATATTACTGATGTTAATTCTGCACCTGTTGTTCTGTCACATCGTCTGAATCCTTTAAATAGTCCACCTGTAGAGAAATTGCCCACTAACCATCTTACTCTACAAGAAATTCTTATAGTGGGCAATTGCTGTGATCAGGTTTGTTATTTCTTTCAGAATCTTATATTAATATTTGCTTGTAATTTGTTAGAATTAGTCACTATAAGTTATATATTTTTTTAACACATAAGTTTTTAAATTGTGATTCATGATTTCTAAATGGGTATGAACAAATTGGAAGGGAGCTATTAGCATGTTTTAAAAAAAGAGAAACATTATCACAAACTAAAAATAGAAAAATATATTGAAACTAGGAACAGAAAAATATATTGAAATGATTTAATTTGCTTAGATTTTCAGACAGGGCTGTCTTTGATATGCTTTAATTATTGTTTTTAAAATCAGTTGTAATTATTCTTTGCCTTAATAATTCAAAAGTGTATTTAATCCAAGAGTTGATAGTCATTGTATGTTGATCGATTTAATAAATCAGTAATATTTCAATAGTATCACAGAGTTGCCTCATTTTTTTTCGAAAAAGTAAAAGTAAATATTAAATAATATATGTTGCAGTTTTTGTATATATATTAGTAGAAATTCATTACATTTAATTCAAAATCACTGAAAATACTTTTGTAGCCTCATTTCATTGGCAATTATGAAATATGCATTGTTTAAAACATAATTCTCATAAATAATTCTTGAATTGATTTTTTTTAATATTGTAACACTTTTTCAAAAGATTGTTCTCAAAACTAGACTACTACATTACATTCTTTTTTAGTATTACCTAGTTTAAATTAATTTGTATTTTGAAGACTATAATTAACTCTTTCAATTTGGAACTGATGGAATTATAAACAATGTTTTATGTATATATAAACTCAAATGTATATATTTTCTTCTGTAAAGAGGATTCAGAGATAAAAATTTGAAAATAGACAGTTTCTAACTAGTTTTCAATTTTAGGTGAAATTTAGTGAACTTACCTTAGATATGTTTCAATGTTACAAACTGTTGAAAGGGAACCTCAGGAAGAAGCCACTCAAATGTTTGATTCCACTCCAACTCCAGGCAGAATTCCTTTTGTAAGAACATATTTCAGTTTTATTTTTAACTATAGAAATACACTCATGCTGAACATTTTGGATTTCTTTAAAAGGATTTTGGATGGGAGGATTTTTGTATTTCTTTTCTTTTTATGCTATTATTTCTAAATAATAATAATAATATTTTAAAAATAATTTCTTACAGTTGTCTCTAAATGAAATTTGAAGTTCTGCCAAAGATAAATTTTGAATATTTCAGTAGTTTTGTTCAAATTAAAATAAAATCAAAGAAAAGGTAATATTTGTTTAAAATCATGTATCTGCAAACTCTGGTGTATGGTTGTTGTTAAAATTTGTTTTGCATCCATTCCAACATGCTGACTGTATTTTTATCAATAAAATCAGCAAAATGCAAAAATATATATTTATAAGGGCTTTTAAAAAAAAAAAAAATTTTAATTTTATTATTGTTATTATTTTTTAAAAGAACATTATTACTGACATATAGTGAGGGGAAGAAAGCATTTGTACATCTTGCTTTAAAAATAATTTTATTACAAATGAAGTTTATTTAAATGATTTTTTTATTTTATTTTATATGTGTTTTATTTATAAATGATTATATATTCTCAACTATGTTGGAAAATTTTTATAGTGCATATACACATAATAAAATTTTTGTACTTTATGGACAAACTCTCCTTTACTTTTTTTAATTGAGCTGGAAACCAATAAATTTCTCATGTAAAGAAAACAATTTGCCAAAATTTAATTTTAGAACTTGCAATTTAATGCAGATATTACCTATTTTGAAATGTACAACAAATTTACCTAATATAACTGCTTCCATAATCTAAGAGAAAATCATAAAAAATAGCTTTAACTGATGGACCTATCTTGATTTTAGTGGAACTGATGCAACATTTGTGAAATATGAGTAATATAAAAATTATTAGACAATTATAATCTTCTAGAAATTATAACATGGAATAAATTTTGCTTCCCAACATCTATCAGTTTGGTAAAAGGAAAGTATTTTCAACTTGTAGTCTGATTACACTCATCATTATGTGATGTGTAATGTTATATGTGTTCTTGTATCTTAAGTATGGCTAGGATCTGAATAGAAAAATTGAAAGCATCAACAAACTTTATATCTTGAGCATTTTATAAGAATTGTAAAAAAATTGACTATATCAAATTTCTTACATCACTGTCACTATTATTTATTCTTGTATATGCATTTTTATACTATTTATGGATGAACAGATTACTTATTCTAATTTAAGTGTCATAGTCAGCATAGTGCAGTTTTATTCAACATCTTTTATTTAACAATATATTCAAATTTCCTGTTAGGTTTCATTTTGAATAAGTTATTACCATTTTTTATAATTTTGCATTAAAATATGTAGTTTAATGTACATAAAATATACATTAATTAAAAAAAAATTTCAAATATTTGCAATTATTGATTAATTTTACATAATGTTATATGAATTTTACACTGAAAATAAAAATAATGTCATTAAAACATTTATATTTTAACTTCATATATGGATTAATGTTTGATAAAACATATTCTTATTGCAGCCTCCTGATAATGGTGATCAAAGACCAGCTAAGCGGGAAAATCCTCATAAATATTTGTTATACAAGCCTAACATTAGCCAACTGATAGTTTTCTTGAGCTCTGGATTTAAAGAACTTCCTCCCTAATGGTGTGCTTCTTCTGTATATGTCTGCAGACGGATGCTTCACAAATGTCAAACATCCAGATGATGGTAAATTTACTGTGTTTTATTTCTTTAAATATAATAATAAAAATATAATAATCAATAATAATTAATTATTGAATTAAAATATTTCTTGATTTATTCACTTATTAGGTTATGATTATGGTGGCATTGCTACAAACAGTAAAAGAGAACCGGATCATATCAATAAGAGGAATGTGCAACTTAAAGATATTCATTGGTATGGTTAATTTGTCATTCATATAATGTGTTTGATACAACTAGAAGTTAATTTAACTAATTGATACATTATTTTATAAAACAATTACAATGTGTTTCATTTTGTTAGAGCCCTCGGGCAGATCGCCTAAATTGTTTTGTTATTCCGTACATTTTTTTTTTTTTTTTTTTTTCTAGACAAAAAGCTTATAAACTAGACTTTATTATATTTGTTATTAGCATTAATATAATTGGAAGCAACTGTATAACAAGTAACAGTAAATCTCTGTTTGTAATTTTGACAGTTAAAACTGTGTCTCTTATTTTCTACTTCTATAATTCAAAATTATTGCTGGTTAAAATTTAACTAACATTAGAATTAACCTATAACTATTACTCATATTGTGTTTTCAGTTTCTGTGTCCTGACGTGTGGAGTTACTGTACAATTATTTGAATAAAAAGTTATTGGATAGAATGATATAGTCAAAATTTATTTAACGTTCACGAGTTCTGTAAAAGTATTCAGTCTGTGCAAAATAGGACTCTAATTCTTGAATTACAGTAATAATAATTTATAACTCTGATTTCAAGATTATATATTAATTTTGCACCATTACAAATTTCAGATTTTTTTTTTCTTTCCTAAGTAGAGATCAATTAGCAACTAACAAAAAGAAAAGAGGTTAGTTGAGAAACAATCCAAAATTCTTAAGCTGACAGAATTATAATATTTTAATATTGGGATGAGTTCAAATTATGCAAATAATAGAAATTTAAATGTTAATTTAAATTATTATTTATTCTAAATTTTGAAATAATCAAATTGGGCTTTACACCTTGATTTATAATAGGGTTAAATGATTTAATTCTCTGTTTATATCATTTAAAATTTCTGCATTTCGTGAATTTATTTCTTCATTTTATATTTTTATTAAATATATAATATATGTAAATATAGGAAACAATAGGATGAATAATAATATTGATAATTCTTTTATGGTTTTTTTTCAGCTTTTTTTTTTTTCTCTTTTTGTCTAAGTTATATTCTTAAATGACTTCCATTTTACTGCATAAATTTAAAGTATTAATTTTTATTTATTTATACATATATGATAGCTTCCTTTCTTTTTAGTATATGTTTAAGTTAATAACAAGATACAAAAATTGCTATGAGAGGAAAAAATACTTTGATTGTTAGAAACAGTTAACATACTAAAATTTGTAATACATTAAAAGCATTCAAGTCTTATACAAATAGCAATGTATATTAAAAGGTGTCATGTTAATAATTGAGGCACATAGTCATATCAATAATTTTAGTCTTGATTTATGTACCTTTAAGTAATTTTGTTTAATTCTTCATATACCCTTCCAGTGTTTGTTATCTGTATTTTATTTGAAAATTTTAATTGTGTTGTTCAGAAATAATTAGGTGACAGAAAGGCAGGTCACATGGAATGGTAAACATCTGGTTTAGCAGCAGAAATAGATAAATGGATTACTTACTACCATGCGCGGCATAGTGTGAAATTTTTTTCATTTATTTTTCTTTTAATATCATATCATCTAAAATTTTAATTAGTAAAAATTAAAATTCCTTTTACTGCAATTAAAATATCTCCTAAAGGAAATTTTATTCCCTGTAATGCTGCTCTTTTTTAATCCATAACCTATTCAACTTAGTCTCTTGCCAATTTTCTATGCAATTTGTGGTTAAACTATACATAATTTAATTGTCAATTATCTGACATTCAGTCTTTAATTAACTATTACTCTCATGAAATATTTAGTTGATTCTGTGAGAAAATGTGTACTATTAAATATATATGGATCTATATTTGAAAAGTGAATGCTATTATTGATTGTTTTGTAAACATTTCTTTGAGTATTCTTTCCATGTATGTAATACACTACAACAATCTTTATTGAATTTAGCCTTTACCCTGGAGATTTATATCCTCTGACAAGAAAACCTCTGTTTGTGATAGTGGACAGCGATAACAGTCATGCATTTCAATACATTCCACGCTATTTTGGCCAACCTGTTTTAGTACTCATGTCACCTGAAGACATCCCACCGTCTTTCCATGGTAAGAATGCTCTCTTTTAGTAATGCTATAAATAATAATAGTATATAAATATATTATTTGATTACATTTTTTAAAAATTATTTAACTTAAAACTGAATAATAAATTATTAGATTTATCTTGTTAAGTACTTTTGTCGTGTAGAAATGTTTTTAACTGCATAATAAAAGATAAATGTCCTATTTGTAAAGTTATTGGCAAGATATTTGATGATATTGGGTGTTGAATTTCCTCAAAAAAACAACCATTCAAAGAGCATGAGACATCTGAGGGTTTTGAATGAGCAAAATATAAATTCTCTAAAAGGTCATTTATTAAGCATATTTATGTTGTAGAATAACTAATTATCATGTATAATAGCATAAAAATTCAAACACAATAATATTCTATATTATTCAATTTTTCAATTGATAAAATTGAATACATATTATAGTATATATAATATGTCTTTGCATTGTATATATATAATATGTCTAAATGTAGTATTACTAAATGTATTGGATTAAATTGTTTGCAATCCCTTAAAACCTTCAATTTAATTATATATTTTTAAGTCAACTTTTAAATTCTTGTGAAGCATTTTGTACATGTATATATAGTGAATCTTGCAGATGGAGGTTGAAATGTAATTATCTTATTTCATTAAAAAAAAAAATGTGAGTATTCTTCTAAATACTTATAATACATGAGCATAAGTTTTGAAACTGATGTCTTTGTTTGAATTTGGAATTGTACCTAAAAGATGAACTCATTAGAACATATATTTGTTTTAATGTGTTCATAATGGATCAATTGTGATTTTTAAATGCTGATAGAAATTATTATTTTTAAAATACTGACTAATTTTTTATTATCTGAAATAATAATAATTGAATCGTGATTTTTCTTAAATGCAACATAAAATGTTAGTGATAAGTGTTCATTATTTTACGAATTTATTACACATTGTTTTTCTTCTTCATTTTTAGATCAGCAGCACAAAGGAAATTTGTTCACTCTTTTCTTACACAGCCCTTTAACAGCTATTTGTTTTATATGCAACATAACTGAAATCCCTCACACTTTGTGGGAAAAAAGTCAAAGCCACGTGGATCGTTTTTATGTCTGAAGCAAGTAGACTCTTGGTAAAATGCCGCAACATTGGTAAGTTTAAATATAAAATTAAATTATAAAATAAATTGTATAAGAATTAGTATATGCATCTGATGTTTTAATTCCAATATTTTATTGCATTTGTCTGAATTGAAATGCCTTTTGATCTAATTTATTTATAATACCTATTACATTTTTTGTGCTATAACAATTTAATAAATATTAGTATATATTGAAGGCAATATATGTATATGTAAGGATCAACTTTAATATATATATATATTAAAGTTGATAATTATTTATAACAAATCAATATAGTTAAATCAATAATTTAAATTGTAACAAACCAAGAAAAAAAAAAATTTTTTCCCTGTACATTCTTAAAATGCTTTCCTTGGCTGTGCAGCGTTTATTCTTGGGAATTTTTTTCCTTCTTCTTATTAATCTCTAGAAAGACATTTATTTTAATGAAATAAAGCTATTTTTCTAATTAAATTTCTTTAATTTTATTTAATAAATTTGGCAGCCAATCAAATTTTAAAGAAATACTAAATATACCCCAATAAATAGGCAGAATTAAATTTTACCAAAGCTAACATACAATGAGTTTTTCTTATTTTCTTTGTTTTAGGATTTTGTATTTTCATAGTTTCCTGTTTATTATCTGAAACATTAAGTAATTCATGACCATTTTGTATCAATTTATTTATTTATTTTCTTTGTATCTGTTCAGTTCATTTCTTTTTTATATATTTTTCAGCATATCTTGTATCAGTTAAGTTCTGTTTTTGTATCTGTGGTTGAGAATGTTATCTTTAAGAGCTTTTTTTGATGCCGAGTTTAAAAAAAAAAAAAAAATTAAAATATTAATAAGAAATGTGCATTAAAGAAATTTGTTAAAAATGTATTTACCTAGCATCTTTAGCAGCATAAAGTGTGCTCTCAAGAAATATTCTAATTTTCTTCTTAAACCTTTTTATACATGTTTTTTTGTAAAAATTTAGCTACCCTCCATTTTAAGAATATACTGTTTTTTACATTTTTATTTTATTTGTTCCTTTCCTTATTTTATTATGATAAAGTTTACTTATGACCTTTATATAAAAGCACATTTTGGTGTGGTTTTTATGGAATTAATTTTATCAATACAAACAGAGAAAAAAAACCTGGATTATACACAGCTTAAAAATAGACTCCAAGAAATTTGATTTTCATGGTGTATAGAAGAAATAAATATAAATTATCTGTAATAAATAAATATATATATATGTATGTGTGTGTGTGTGTGTACGTACGTACGTATGTATGTACGTATGTTAAAGTTAAGCATTCACATTTGAGTCTGTTTTCCTGAAGAAGTTGATAATTATCATTCATTTTAGATTGTAGATATAAAATTTTCTTGAATTTAGAAGAAATTCAATTGTAAAAAGTCTATAAATAAAATAACATTTTTTTAAATTAGTCATTAAATAAACAATAATAATATTATAGTTTAATCTATTCTGTGATTGATAATTAGAGGAATGCTTTCATTTTTAAACACATAATTTACTGATTTTGTATAAAAATCTAGAAATTTTAAAATTATTTTGACTAACTTTTTAATTAACTCATTATGAAAGCTAATATTGTTTTATTTTATTTTCCTTTATATAATTCATCTCTCCATGAAACAAAGTAATGAAGAAAGACTATGTTAATTATAGCTTTTCTTGTTGAAAAATAAACAATAAATTACAAAATATTTTAAATTCTATTTATTTTTTGTTTTATTTAAGATCCTGCCTTTCTGCAGTTTTATGGGGATGACTTTTTGAGATTGTTGATATTGAGATTTATATTTTGCCGTGTTGTTTTGAGATTGCATAGACTTTTCATGGTAAGTATTTTAACCTTTTTTTTTTTTTTTAATCATAAGAACTGATAATATAATGTTAAAACAAGCTATATTTTTTAATGTTTTTTTTATGTAAAAGAATGAACATAAATGATCATTCATAGTCTTTAATGTGAGTAAAAATATATGAAATATAAAATTTAAATTTAAACAAATGAATCATATTTTACAGTTATTCCAAAACTTCATGAATATTTTTATTGTTATATGGTGATTTGAATATTTGTATATTAAAGTATATATTATTTTTTTAAGTAAATAAATAATTTATCAATATTTGTCTGTAAATAATGGAAATTTTTTTGAACTTTAAATAGCAGAACTTGATTTATTTGCTTTTATTGTTCCCCCAGAACAACAATTTCTCTCCTCGATCCCATCCTCCCCTTTCGGAACCAGAAATCCTAGAACAGCCAAGTTTAAAAAAAGTAATTATTGAACTAGTGAGTGTCCTAGATGTCCGGAACATGTTCAATGAAATTGAGGAAACAGACTGACAAGTATTCAAGTTCATCCTTGCTTGAGGCTCAAAATTGTGTCGTTTAAGTGTATTTTCAAAATGTAATGCCAGTCATACCAAATGTCCATGTTAATATACAGATTACAGATCTTATTTATTTACGTATCTATTTATTTGGAGTTGTAGAATCTGTCGTAATGTATCTTAGTTATGCAACAAAATTGACATTTTAAATTACTTATATATTTGTATATGCTTATATACATTGTGCAAGAATAATGTAACTAATATAATTGTAAAGGATTTATAAAGCATACTAAATTTCAGAAGATAAATAAATAAATTTGCCATTTTTTAAAAATTAACTTAAAATTATTTACATTGATTAAATTATTTTTTATTGAAAATCAGATGATTAATTATATATATATATATATATATATATATATACTATCAAAATACTTATAAAGTTAAATAAATTTATAATGATGGATACTTATTTTATACATATTTTTACTTAAATAACTTATTAGTTAATGCATATTTTAATTGAAAGATTAAAAACTACTAATTTATCAACAGTAATTATTACTGTTTTCTAATGTCATATATTTTTATGAGCTTTAATTTTTAAAATCACAAATAAGAGGTTTAATAAATAGGAAGTTAAAATATTTATTTAAAGTTGTTTAAGCAAGAAATGTATAAGAAAATGTTATCGTGCAAATATAAATACTAAATTTTCTTTCTTAATTTAAAAGAAGATATAACTTTTAGTATTCATTATTATAAAAATAAAATTTATTTTATTTTTCTTAAAAACTCAGTTTTTAAACCTATTAATTTTAATTTTTAAGTGTGAATTAAATAATTATTTTTTACATTTATTTTGTGTACCAGTAACAAGTCTCAAGTAAGGAGGAACTTCAAAATAATGCCATATCATTTTTTGAAAATCTTTTGATAAAAATTGAATGATTCTATCCTTTGCTCTTGCCATTTCTTTCTGTGAGAGTAATTCTCTATTTTAGAAACATTAGCAACACATTTGTGTTAAACTTTCAACTGCACTTATGTGTATGCAAATGTGGTGTGCTTCGTAGAATGCATTTGAATGAATCTTGTTTTTTTCTGATTTAAAATTTTCGTAATTTCTAAAGAAAAAAATTTTTACAATTTTTCCAAGGTTTAAATATTACAATTGTAATTTTATACTGGCAATATTTCCAAGTCTCTTATTGCTTGAACATTATTATTGTTCTACTTTGTAAAAATCATTAATATTTAATATTATATTAAATATGTGAAATCCTTAATACTGTTATGATCTGAAAAGAGTCCAATCAGTATATTTTTGTGGATGAAATACATAAAGTTCTTTAGTTAAATTTTGTCAATAAAAAGACTTTTTGAAACGTAGTATGAAAATCAACACTTTAAAAATACATTCATTATCAATCAAAGAGGTTTCAACTGATATATAGAATTATAAATCTTTCACTTGTATCAATTTTGTTTTTAATTTTATTGCAACAAAATATTTTTTAAAAAATCCATAGAAAATTGCTGGATAGATTTTTTTAAACCAAATTATTTCAAAAAAAATTTATGCTAACAATTTTATAATTACAGGTAGTCCTTGATTTATGATAAAATGTTTTTCCAAACTTTTTTATTAGTTGAATCTGGCATAAATCAATAGTAAATAAGCTTTTGAGTAATAAAACCAGTTATTTGCCAGTATTAAATTTGTATTTTATACTATGTTACTATAGCCCGACAACCGATTACAAGAAAATTGGCAAGTTGCTAAATCGAACATGTTCAAAAATAACAGAGTCCTAGGGAAGGAAATGTCATTTAGGAAGAATTTTCATTTTTAATAATTCAGATTTTAGATTACACAATATTAAAAAAAAAAGCTAAAAGAAAGATAATCCATACTAACAGTAATATTTTTTTCTTTAAAAGCAGCTTTGCTCCGCATCTATCTGACTACCACCTGTAACAAGTAATTGATTTATCCATTTCTCCGATTAATCAGATGTTTACCATTTCATGCTATCCGGGTTTTGTTTCTTTAAATTTTTAAATGGGTTCTGTACTTCTTTTTAATTTGTCCAAGATTCTTTTGTTGGGTTATCATAATTTAAGGACTATCTGTACATGAAGTAAAATGTAGACACTTTTCAATTAGGCAAATGTCTGCCAGCTTTTGTTAGATTTACTGCAAATCGCATTGAACATCATGTCTTGCTCCATTTTGATTTTGACATGAATTGGCACTCCACTATTGGATATAGATTTATATTAATCTATATCCAATATCTGTATTCTGATATAGATTTATATTAATGAAGTAGTTCTGTTACGATTAATAATTTTCAAAACAGTCACATAATTGTCTGAATGCATAGTGAAAGGAGAAAAAGTTTTATAGCAGCAGTTTGTGCAATAATTGTTTTTAAAAATCTTATTGTTTGTTTATATTTTACTAAGTTGAATTTCATTTGAAATTTTAATAAATATTATTATTATTTATATTAAGATATTAATTTTATTTCACTTTGGAGTCATTTTATGTTTTCATATTTTAAGATTTTTTTTTATTTTCCATGTATAGATTTATGTGTAGTTGTTGAAAATCTTTGAATATTTTGTATATAATTTATTTGCCAAAATGCCTTGGGTCCTTTCAAGATCCATAATAACCTTTCCAGCATTTATAGAGCTTATTTATTTCTAGTTTCAGTATTTTTTTCTTCTTCTAGACTACCGCCATTGTAACCAATTTATTTTATGGTACTAATAAACATAATGGAATGGGTTTCATGTAAACCCTCTATTCCAAAGATACATTCATAAGCAATAAAATGAATATTTCTTGAAGGAAATGATTTTGGAATATTTCATTTAAAATGAAAATTCTAAAATTATTTTTATGTAGTTAACTTAAACCAATAAATGGGTACATCAGTATGTTTATAAAAATAATTTCATTATTTTTCAGAATGATACTGTTAAATAATATTTGGTTTTTAACATTCTGATGCTAAACGTATTTTGGAAATTTGTAATTTTTGTTTGTATTTTAACAGTTTATAATTGTTTTTCTGATTTTGCTTATATATTATATTGTTTTCTTTTTTACTTATTTATTGAAAGTTATTTAATTATTTTGGTTATTATGTTATTGTTGAAATATATTTTAAATTTTTATTTTGATTATCCAGTATCATTTTTAATGAAGAAAAGAATGATATTAATAAAATAAATGAATTTTATTTCTCAGTATAGGATGTTGTGTTCTGGTGTTTATTATTTCAAAAATTGTGGAATTTCCTCAGTATCTCTTTTTATAAATTATTTTTTATTCATTTGAAACTGAGCCTTCTCAATGAGTAAATTGCATAAATTACTAAAATGTGTATGAAAAATATGCATATTTTATAATTTCATTGCTGATTTTGAGATCTGATATTGACTCATAAAATGATAAAATTAAAAAAAAATTTTTTTTTTTTATAATATAAAAATATTTCTACTTTTGTTTTTAAAAAATAGAACAGATTAAACAATGTGTTCGTCAAGTGGATCTCAAACTTTGAGTCCAGAAATAGTTTTGAATCAAGTAATTCTTTTTTTTCATCGTTAAATTAAAAATCAAGATAAAGTCTTATTAAGCAAAATTTTTTAGTTAACTTTGAAATTATTTTTATTATTTTTAGTAAATCATATACATTGAAATGGGACAATTATAAGTAAGCTTTTAATTTCTATCTTTCTTAAAAGAAAACATGATATGATATCAGAAAATTCTTTTAAGTTTCTTTAGAAATGTTTATTTTAAAATGATACTTTAATTATGCCAAAGCCAAAAAACTATTTTCGCACAAATGTGTTGTTTTAAAATTGGACATTCCTGCCAATATGTTAAAAAAAAAAAATTCTGACTCTAGTTCTTAAATTTATTTTCGTAATGAAGTATCAAAAGTTAAAGAAATAAGCTCTGCTCTCTACTTAACCATTTTCAGCTCAGTAGTGGGAAAAAGTTTTGCATCACTTAAACATTTGAAATTTTTTTCTTACAATATATGACATTTAGATAATAGGTATAATTTTTTTTTTTTGTTTTGTTTTTAAATGATGCTGTCTTATGACACATACACATATATATTGGCAATTAAAATTCGTAATTTATTTTAATGTATGATTGATAGTTTACAAATTATACCTCTAAAACTACAATGATCAAAAACTCATTTTTTAAAGATATCTTGGCATGTTTAATGAAATTATAAACCAGTCAATTTTTTTTCTTTTTGACTCATAAAATGGTGTCAAAAATTGGCAAATATGTTTTCTTCTCTATTGTATTACTTATTTGAAATATTTTATTGTGATGCATGCCGTTTAATTTATGTATTAAATTTAGTATGATTAGCCATAACTTACATATTAATTAATTAAATATTTGAATTCATCAAAAAAAATTGAACAGACTGATACATAATACAAGCATAAAACGTCAAATCTGATCTTGAAAATATGTTGTGTCCTTCAGATGAAATGATGCAGAACTTTTAGTCCCCCGCTGTATATACAAGATTGCAAAGCACAGGCCTTTCCAGAGATATGGGTGGTGTATATACAGCTGCTTCCAAATGATTAGTAATGGTTTTGGCATAAACCTTCTATAGCCAATGAAATGAGGCTTATAAGATGTTCTGAAAAAGATTGATGGTTTTCAAAAAATAAAAGTAAGATCAAGGGTAATTTTTTGTTTACAGAAATTCTTATTACGAGGCATAAATTTAATTTCGTTATATATACACTAAAATTTTTTTACATTAAAAAATATTTATAATTGTTTAATTTTCACCTGTAAAAGATGCTTTGTACTCTACAGTTTGAGAACCACTGTGTTAATGCAGTATTTTTTTTTTTTTTTTTTGAAAAACATAAATGCCAAGTTTGATTTGGAATACTAATAATGCATTGCCGCACATACACTCTGTATTAGGCTTTGCACGCCCACAATTAGGCTGTCCTTGATTTATGAACTTTGGAAACTCGTACATAATTCTTAAAATATCTAAATCTTTGCGAGATATATTCTATCTGATAATTTTAAATGAAATAGATAGTTGCTTTGAAATTTCATGTTTCGTGTACAACTTTGATGCTAAACTTAAATTTTATATCATCTTTCAATATTTAAGAATGTATTATGTTGGCAGTAGTACTGTTTTCATGCTTGCTGCCAAATATATTTTGTAAATATACTGTAAATAATTTGTATCGTTTGACTTTTTTATTGTAACAATATGTTGTTTGTTGATTTTTTTTTTACATATTTCTTGTTGTTAACTTCAGAGTGGTTTTAAATTATTTTAATTTATCTATGTGGATTGATACTTTATTTTGTCTTAATATAATCTGATTAAAATGATCTAGTATTGAAGTTCTGACACTCAATATTGCACGCAAATTTTAAATGCTTATCTATACAAATCTTTTAAATGTTTATCTTCTAATCTGTTAAGACAGATTCATATGGCAATAGATTGTTAATAAAATACTATCACACAATTTTATTGAGTGTTGTGTTTCTTTCACTTAGTTATTCACTTCTTACACAGTTTCTAAATTTCTAACAACATATTTTTTCAGCATTAAAGCACCATCTGATTCATTTAAATGCATATAAGGCCTGCTTAGTTCATTTTCTTCAACTTGCAACTAAAAATAATAAGTTTACTACATGCATGTCCTTTGGTGAACTTCTTTTGTGCGGGAGTTAAAAAAAAAAAAAAACAACTACAAACCGCGCTGTTTTTGTTTATTTTTACTAAACAAGAGATGGAATGTTTCATTCAATTGAACTACGGAGGATAAATGTTGGATGAGCGTGCAGCGATAAACTTATTATTTGAGTGGCAACGGCGGTTTGCTTCACATTGAAGTTATCGGAACAAGTCCATTTAATAATGTCTGCTGTTGACATTCAAAAGATGTGGTCGTTTGTGTTTCATAGATAAGAAATTTCAATAATAGGCCACCTATTAGAACTCTTATTTTTTTCAATCTCCCTGTATTGAGCTGAAATTGTGTATGTATATTATATTGACTTTGTGCTATAAATTCAGAACCGTTAGTAGCACTCAACTTCTGATTGATATATGACAGTAAATTAAAATGCCACAATGCAAATTTTTCAAATAGAAAATTCGCCTCGAATCGTTCGCCTAAAACCGGTTTGAAATCCACCGCTTCGAGTTGACCAACTTTTAACTCGAAGCGGAGATTCACTAGGCGTAATGCTATTTCTGACGTCTCGCTGTGAAGGCGTAGAAAAATTTTCTTGCCTGCCGCGTGAATCTTCAACGCTACACGCCTCGGTGGGAATGAGCCTTAACAGGTTTGCTGAGAATTCGGATGAAAATCGAAAGGTATACGTTTGTTTGTAAACTTTCGGTAAACAATTATTGATCATCGAGGAGTCTCATCAATAATGGTCACACATCGAAGGATTTACCACTTTCCGAAAGATGATTGAATGCTCTCTCATAAATATAGAATAACGTGACTTCTTTTAGAATTAGAATTAGAACGCCCGAGAAGATACAAACTTTCGGCCCAATGTTACAAATCTGATAGCGGTTTAATTATTTTCTGTTTTGATTATTCATGCAATCAAACTTCTGAATATAGAGGGCATTTCTCTGCATTGTTTTAATTAGAAAACGTAAACATGTTACGAAGCGATTCTTAAAATATCCGAGAAATACTTCAAATTCTTCTGAAGTCAGACATTTATTTAACTACTTGCTTGCTAAAGATGAATAGATGCAAGAAATAACTGATTATTTTTTATGAAATGTAATAAAGCATTACAAAAGAAGAACGATTGTAAATGAATATTTTATTTTTAATCACTGGGAGGGGAAATATCACAGAAGATTTATTAATGGAATATAAACCACAATATTTGGAAAAATTAAATTGACATTTATTTACAGTTTAAAAAAAATTAACCATTTCTTTTGAAAATGATAGTATGATAGTAAACGTTTTTCTACTTTCCTCGCCAACTCTTTTTGTAAAAAAAATTGTTGCCAAAATCGCCAAGCTATTATTACTTAAGTTAAAACTACAAAATAAAAGTCACGTGAGTAGTATGTTTTTGTTACAAACTGGTAAATTTTTTGATATGCGCTGATATTATGTATGGAATTCTTCATCCATGCAGAATGACTATCGATGTCAGACGTTTTACACACATTCTGTTTCTTAACGCAGTGAATGAAATGGACATTGCCAGCGGATATGAACTTGGTCTCCTAAATTTGCTGCACCCCTGTATCATTGGGCTACGAGTCATGTATTTGATATAGTTTTAGATTTTGATGTTATGCCTAAATTTCCCATGGATTCTTGCAAAAAATTGCATCGGCACCAAGCTTGATATTGAAATTATGGCCAATTGGCTAGCGCTCTGGTGTTTGGTGAACCCTGGCGGGGGCATGGATGTTTGTAAAGTCGTTCGGAATCCACGTTAAACTGTAGGTCTTGGTCTAATTAGCCTAAAGTGTGCACAAAATGATCTTAGAGCGACAAGCCAAATCAAACTATACAATAGAGAGTTTTTGCATACTATTTGCAATAAAAAATAAGATGTGTGGCAACCCATTTTAACGGGGGCGGCACGTGCATTGGATTTTTAAGAGATGCTCACTTCTTCGGATTCTCTGCAGTTAATACGGAGAGTAACAAAAAATTTTGGATTTAAAAAAAAAAAGTACTTTTAGAAAAAGATTTCCAACTGTGCACGGTTAAAAAAATTACATTGATTTTGAGAAAATAATAGCTTTTACGAATATAGTACACTTTATGTAATTTTTTAATAATTAATAAAATAACATTCAATGGTGTTACAAACAAATAAGAGTGTCGTTATTAATTTTATTTTGTTTTGTTTTCAAAAAAAAAAAAAAAACTTCACTAAAGCTACTCATATTACCATGATATAAACTTTTTATATTAATAAAAAGAACTGGTAGCTGAGATTACATTTTAATGCTTCCGAAGCACATTCTTAAACATCACTTTTATACCCAGGTATTTTAAATTATTTTTTGCTAACCACCTGTGTGTGTGTATAAGCTCGGGGCCTGACGACCGAGTGACTAGCGGTCGATACCACAGGTTTCGGGTTCGAGTCCCGGTGGTGCTATGGATGTTTGTAGTAGTGGTTCGGAATCCACTTTAAACCGTAGGTCCTGGTCTAACAGGATCGTAGAGCTTTGCGGGGTATTGTTACTCCGCGTCCGTATGTTATTTTCAAGTTACACGCACCTCTTGCGTAGTGCCAAGTGAGTAACGCCTGTGCAGCCTTTGCCTATGGCATAAATGAAAAATGTCTTTTAAACGTGTAAACACCACTGAGGTGGAGCAATAGGATAAAACTCGATGCTGCTGATCAATCAATCAATGTTTTGCTTTTTATGGTCGTGAGATTTGGTTTGTCGCTCTACGGATATTTTGTGCACACTTTGGGGTAATTAGACTGGGATCTTGCAGCTTAAAGTGGATTCTAACCACTTACAAACATTCGACAGGATTCGAACTTGAGCCTGCTGTACCAATGGCTAGAGCGCTAGCCAATTGGCCATCATGTCTCATGGTCGTGAGGGGAGTGATAAGTCTAAGCTTTTTCCCTGTTTACATTTTTCATTAATTTTCTAAATGTTTAGGACAATTAATTTTTACACATGTTATATGCGTCACATATAAAGTTTGTAATTATTATTTAAACATTTTTTTTTTTTACAGAATAAATAATTATTTGAAATGTGATTAAAAATATTGGATACCTAACATTCTCTTTTCTTGAGAGAGGAAACCAACATTTAAAGAATAATGGAACAAATCAATTTCTTATCGTAATTTATTTTTAATTGGTTATTTATAGATATTCGCATCCATATATACAGTATATATTTACCAAAAAAAAAGATTGTTTTGAAAGTTACGTATTAATTGTATTACAATTATATTGAAGTTAGAAAAGAAAGATAGTATACATAAATTACAATATTCCATAAAAGTAAAAATATGCATTTCCACATTTACCTTATTATCTAAATTTGTATAGTTTGAAAATTCTTTTATTTTATTATTACACAAAAAATGAAATGCAGTAAAAGTAAATTACTTTACAGAAACATAAATTCTCAGAGTGTGTTCTAAAAGTGATCATTTAAAATAAAATGTTACGAGGAATTTATTTTGAAAATTTTAAGTGTTGCTCATTTCTAGGTGTACATTTGACCCATGAAGAAGTATAGCAAATTTAGCACAACCAAGGTGCACTGCACTATGTCCATAAAGGTAATAGATAAATGCCTCCTAAGTTATATACTAATAAGAATACCTTCTAAGTTTGGAATTCGTCACCAAGGAACAGCCAATACGACGAAAGCAAAGCATGTTGAGAAAACATACGCCATAAACTATTTTAAGTAACTTGTCATTATATTATTATCTATAACATTATTTTCCATCATACATCCTCTTAAAAACTATGTTGAAACTTGCTTTGATGCGTTAATCGATCAAGATATCGGAGCTACAACTTTTCTTTCAGAAAGTAAATTTAAAATCATTCAGAATTTAAATATCTTTAAAGAAAATAAAGAAATATTTTTACCTGATTAAAAAACATGAGAAGAATATAGACTTTTCGAAAGCCACACTAATTTTGAATTTTTTATACATATAGCCAACAATTAATTTTACACAAATTTCGTTTATAATTTTAAAAGATCAGTGCTTTTAGTCATCTGTACGATCTAATGCGACAATGCTTTTAAGTATGTAAAGAAAACATGATCATTGCTATTTGAAAGTACCAGTTATCCAATTTGTGACATAAATAGTAACAGCAGAAAGTCGTTCGAAACATTAAAACAATAGCTTAAAAAAAAAAAAGCAGACTCATAATAAAAGAACGAAGCAAACATGCTATTGAATTGGCGCCCAATGAAACATCAATATGAAGGTCTTCTTTCAATCCGTTTTTAAATAACAATTTCGATTCCGGAAGCATTTGAGGTATTTCTACAATAATTCTTCTTATGTTACACAGCCTGCTTCCGGCCAAGACTATATCAATCATCTTCCATCAACTTGACTTATCGGAAGCTAATGCCCTCCATCTATGAACACCAAAGTTTCTTAACCACTTTTTTTCACATTGTCCAGCCACCTCGTAAGCGGCCTTCTTTATCCTTCTGGCTTTTACAATATGTTATTGTTTCTTATCCCACTTGGTAGCAGCAGCATCTAGACAAAGTCCAAGAACCCTTGTGGTCTCATGGAAGGAAGGAAAAGTGAGTAGCTTCTGTTATGATGGAGCACCTGTAGGTAGAAGTCCGACTTAATTCCGTGATGCTGCCTTTTTACAGTGTAGGGTTGTTAGATCTATGCTTTTCAGTCATATTAGGCAGGGACATACGGCTTAAAATAGAATCCGAACCACTCAAAACATCCATGTCACCACCGGGACTCGAACCCAAAACCTGTGGCCCCTGAGGGCTAGAGCGATAGTCACTTGGCTATCCCGCCCTCCTTTTGCGATCTTATTTTCTTCACTAGGTTTTCATTTCCATAACTGTATATATGGCCGTACCATCTTATTTTAGAGCTCTTAATTATTTTTACTATATGTGGTTCGCTAAATTTTTGTTGTACTTCAGTATAAGAACAACAAAGAAAAAAAGAAGCAAAATTCGCAATCGCGCTACATATTTAGTGGGAAAGAGTTTTATATGACAATTTTTTTGTTTTTATTATAAATAGATTTTGTTGTTAATAGACGGCCAACAAACAACTAGACTAGTTTCATTAATTGAAGCAACTACATTTTTATGCCAATTTTCTATTTAACTTAAGATGTGGAGGTATTGTGGTTCTTAAAACCACCTTGGAACTCCGTAACAGGTACGCTCGTTGCCTGTTGCCCCAACTAGACTAGTTTTTAATATTTAAAAAAATTAAACGTGCAACGTGTGTTAACGTTCTTGATGGAGTTAAGAATTAATTTTTAGTTGCAGTTGCAGATCTTTATCTTTAGTCGCAGATTTCCGTTGCATCAGTTGTTAGAATATTTGAAGGGTCAGTGCTACGGATTGAATTTCGAACTGTGCCTAACGTACCTAAGAGACAACCATATGTTACAAGGGTTCCCAAAGTATTGATTAGCAAAGGAATATTGATTTTGTAGATTTTCCACAATGTCAAAGACAGCTCTTGCTGCTTGAATCTTTTACGCACTATGAGTTTTAACTTCTCGCAGTGTTCTGGGAACCATCCAGGTGAAGAAACGACAGCATCCTTTGAGAGTTTTGCAGCTCGGTTGGCGGCAGAGGCCGGTAGCATTATAAGCAGCAACAATCCAGCGTACAAAATCAGGACTACAGAGAGGTATAAAGAGGACAGAGAATCTGTTATGAAGAACACGAAGCTGTAGCAGGCCCAAAACAGACCGACCATGCTGCTCAACACGTTAACGATGGCCGGGTAAGACAGGAAGTTATCAGCAAAAATCATTGTTTGGCTAATCTCTTGGTAGACATAAAGAAAAGTTCGGTAATCTTTGGTCAGAATGAAAATCTTCTTTTTTCGAAATAAATTCGTAGCACAGCAGTTTCAAATAGATGCACAAAAAACAGTAATATCCGATTACAGGTACGCATGTAAAGTACTGTGTCAGCACATTAAAAACATGCCACACGTCCATTATAATCACGAACTGTTCTTTGGTGTGTTCGATGATATAAATGGAGTTTCTGATCTTCTTGTGGCTGTTCATTCTCATCTGGGAGTGGAAATATGTGACGATTAATGTAGGAGCGATGAAACACACTACGATGCAGTAGAAAAGTAGTAAAGTTTTCAGTTTCCTCCATTTGTTAAAACAGTGGAGTATTTTAAAAATGGCGGAAGCTTTCTTTAGCAGCATTCTTATACTTCTTCTGGAGCGGAAAACAGATATGTGGCCAGATATTTGTATGCAGATGAACATGAACGAAGCCATTTCTCTTCTCGTTTCTGAAACTAAGAAAGACAAAGCAATCTGAAACATTAAAGAGGAAAACAGAATAGTGTAGTAAAAGTATTTCGGAATATTCCAAATCCAGAGGTATATCCTCCTTTTCTTGCAACTGTAGGGAAAGGACAGCGTTTCCATTCCGATAAAATGGAAAAGAATCAAAAGTGGTAAGAACAGTTTCTCTAGATAACTTGTAGCCATGGCAGAAATGAACGAATGAATTATACAACTGTAATATTATCATGGAGAACAAATTGCTGGGGAAACATTAAGAGTAATTCAAAAATCGCAGTGTCAATCAACTGTGAGTGTTGCATGAAAAAATGGATTTAAATCACGATTTATATCATTAAATTAGTTGTAGTGGGTGGAAAAAACCTTTTAATTCAACTATTGATATTCTAATTCTTATACATAAATAGGGAAATAAATAAATTAATTCAAGTTACATTATCATTCATTATAGTGCAATCATCTATTTTGGGACATGATATCAAGCTGCCTATAACTGTCTTTAATTTAATAGCATGCATTGTAAGTAAGAACTGGTACATACTGGTTTTTATGTTTCAAATAGAGTAATTGCATCACGCTACATGACCATGTCCATCAAATTGGTATCAGGTTCTGTTTCAATTGAAGCATTTTTGTCAAGAATAATCTATAGAATCCAATCGTGGCAGAGTAATTTCTAAAAAAACAATTCATTTTAACAACTTTCCAATTATTTTAAGAGATATAAATTGCTTTTAGAAAAATTAATTATGAAAAAAACAAAAACAATTTAAATTATTACCAAAATTATTTGCTGTTTTCAAATATAAAATGCTATTCAATGGTCTTTCCATTTAAGATGGGCATTTAGAAGGAAAATAATAGTAATATTTATAATAATAGAAAAATATAAATGTTAGTTTAAAAAACAAAACACAAGCAGCTTAAATTTTAATTATTTATTGAGAAAAATATTAAAAATGCTATATAAAGCTAAATTGTTTAAATTCATATGAACTATACCAACAAAGACTGGGCTGTTTTAACCATGAACCATAACTGTTAGAAAATTGATTTATTAAAAAAATAGTGCGTGCCTAATCATCAGTGTCCTGCAGTGCGCTACGGACATCTCATGAGCGATCTACTCATGGAAGGAAGGAAGGGGAAGGGCAACTTTTGTTGTGATGAAGCACCCTTAAGTAGAAGTCCGACTTGGCTCCGTGTCGCTGAAGAAGGAGGGTAGAGCCTTTCGGGATTACTTTTAAGGGAACTACCCCGCATTTGGGCATCGATGGGAGAAAATTCTGTAAACTTCCACAACATAGTCCGACTAACGAGGCAAGAAGCTGAATAACACAAACGTCATCGAGTCTCCCCGTTTTTTCGAAACAGTGTCTACAACAAAGTCGCCAGCAGGATGGAACTCAGCCCTAACGCTCACCACGTTGCCACTGAGCCACGAGTCGGACTTAAAAAATAGTAAAGTTCTTTAACACAGTAAGGTTGTTGTGCACATGTTCTTTTTTTTTAATTCACACATCTTTGTAATAATTTCGATTAAAAAAAATGACACAAGTTTGCCGTTAATATATGCTTGAAGAAGTCTTTATTGTGTTTATGAAATATATCGGATGTTAATTTTGCAATGGTGCAGTGATAGTGTTCTTTATTATAATTTAATAAACTTAACATACGTAGAAATAAAATCTTTGCTTTACAATATAGCACTTTATGCGAAGTCCTCACGTATATGAGTAAATATTTTTAAAAACACATTTCAAAACAATTAGTTTTAGAAACACATTATTATATGGTCTTGTTGGGAATTATTTAAAAAAATATGTTATTTTTATTAACCTTGATGTAAATCCAGTGCAGTTTTGAAAAAAAAATTCAAATATCGCGTATATAATGAAATATTTTTCATTTCTGCATAAAAATATAAAATGAAATGCAGAATTGAATGAAGTTCTAATTATTTAAAAATCTATCTACAATTTCTTTCTCCTAGTATTTACTAAAATATCCATTAACATTTCTGGATTTGAAACTAAGAAAAGGAGAATGAAAAGAGATGATCCTGCAACACTAAGTCAAAATCTAAAGTGTATGCATTTAATCCGCAAACTGCAGCTGATTTGAAAAATGCCATTCAGATGTCAAGTTAAACAAATTCCTCTTGACAAGGTACGTGTTTCAGTACTGCCTGCCATCTGTGGTATGCAAAGTGTCATAGTGTGTGAAGGAGGTCACATGGAAAATTTGTGAAATGCATTAAAATGTATTGCTGTCTGTTGCTTCTCTATCCTTATTGCCGTCTGACTTCCAATTGGCTAGCGCTGTGGCCTTTGGTACCACAGGTCCAGGTTCGAATCCTGGCTGTGGCATGGATGCTTGTGAGTGGTTCGGAATCCACATTAAACTGTAGGTCCCGGACTAATTAGCCCAAAGTGTGCAAATGATCGTAGAGCCACAAACCAAACCAAATCTCTATCCTTATTAGTTGTTTTCACTTTTCTTCTTAGTCTGTCTAGTGCGTGCCACAGGTTTCAGATTCAAATCCCGGCGGTGCCATGGATGTTTGTAGTGGTTCGGAATCAACTTTAAGCCGTATGTCCCTGTCTCATATGACCGTAAGAGCTTCACGGAGCCTTGTCAGACTTCTCACCCACATCATTCCTAAACTGTATAGGGACAACTCAGCTCTAGGCGCAGTGATGTGTTGTGGTGTAGTATTAGTTTGTCTAAAAGCCGTCGATTTACGTGCTGCAGATACGGTACCGACGCTATTTATGGATTATCACTATGGAAATCATATTCCAATAAAAAAGTAGGCATTGCCATTTGAAATTTTCGAAATCATGTTACTGTAGCCATAATTGTTACAGTTTAATGGTTGTTTTTCAAGTGAATCTTGAGCGCATATCTCAAAATACCTTAAAATAAAATTTTATCTCAGTTTCTGTGAAGGGTTATGATATCTAAGCACTTGTATATAAATATATAATCTTTTTTTTCTGAAAATTTAGGTAGACTTCAAAAGTTATTAGTCAAAAAATGTATAATTAGAATAATGTTGTTTTTAGAAGAACAATGTCTTTAAAAATAAATAATCTTTTTTAAAATATAGTACTGAAAAGTTACTTTTAAACAGAGAAATAATGATTTGTGACGTAGCTTCCTCTACAGACTCATATGCCGAGAAAGGTTTTTTATAATCATCCTGTACATTAAATAATTGATGCATAACTTGGGGTCATTATAAATAACCATATTTGCTACTTACACAAAGAGACTTTATGGAAATTGTGTATATAACTATCACTGTATAACGTTGTTGAAACATGACATTAGTATCTTGGTAAATAAATACAATATTTGCTTTTCTTGAACCAGTCTCTATTAAATCAAAAAAAAAAAAATTATACGAGTTTTTCTGATAAACACAAAAATTTAATTGTTTTATAAATTGATTTTAATAATTTACAAAGAAAAATGAAAATAATAATATTTTCTATGCTTTGATTTTTTTCAATGGCAGCATTTTATTTTTAATAATAAGATCTCGTTTTTTGTACGTGATATATTTTGATCCATATTTTTTATTTAAAATAGTTTGACAATGAAATGCAGATGCCTTTTATAACAACATTATTATATACGAATATTGCTGATATGAATGAAATACGTAAAAACATATGACAATGTGCTTGTTGATGACAATGTTTGATGTAAACGTATTTCAAAAGTTTTCATCAACTTGCCGAATAATTATTCTTTTTGATTTGACGTGACAATCAAGCAAAAGCTATCATATTCATACGCCAAGATACATAAAATTATAGTTTGGCAGGACTTGTGGATGTGAACTGATTCAAGAAAGGCACCAGAAAATTCATCCTAATAAATGAAGAGCTATTGAAAGATTGTTTTCGTATGAAACTATTCGCAGCTCACCCTTTCTAAAGCAAGTCAATTAATATAAATATATAGTTTGGTTTTAATTATACTTAATTTAACTTATAAATACACCATTCTTTCAAAAGCATGCATGTCTGTCATCAGCTCATTTTGTGTGAAACTACCATGCCATCGGCTGTTGTGATAAGAAGGCATAGAATTATCGATCAACACAATTGGTAAAATGATTTAATCCTTAAGTCGATATTTAATACCAATTTCCTCTTTTTGGAACAGATACACACACATGTTCTGGAAGTTTTATCCAGACAATATAGAAGTGTTTATTACTTAATCAGTGATAACATATGCGACCAGGTGAATTGACCAGAAGATTTTCTCAACCTAACCTCAATTGGATAATCCGACGTATAAATTATTCATATTGATAGAAATTGCTATGCTTTCACCAAATAAAAATTTTTCCTAAGTTTTTCATTGTGAAACTGTAACGTCAGAACTCTAGAAAAAAATGTTGTTGAAACTAAATGTATTTCTTATGTCAGCTCTAGAATAATTTTTGCGTCTTCTGATAAGAAAACATGGCATAGCATTTAAATTAAAAGCAAACAGTTTTTACTGGAAAGGAGGAACAACAGCAAACACAAGCGTCTAAAGATGTTTTATCAAGTCCTGTATTCAATTATAGTCAGTTTCATATCGTAACCTGGAAAATTCATTCAAATAGATGAAACTCAAGTCAAAGAAAAAATAAATAAATGTGTTTTTATTGAAAGTTTTTAAAGCTGGTAGGTAAATATATCCATTTTAATTGGGATATAAATTAAAGATGATAGTAATAAGAATATTTCTCAGAAATAATAATAGATTGTAATAATGCAATCCTTAACAATAGAGTAAATTTTATTGTTTAATAACAATGTAAACAAAACAATAGATAAAGACATTGTTATAATATACCATTATTTTAGGCAGCTTCTGTTGATATTCATATTGTGTTCGTGGCCATTTGAGCGAACTGTGATTATTTTGATTGCGATTTAATATATATTGATTTTGCGATTTTTTGACTTGTGCGATATTGTAACTCTCTTGTGAAGGAGAAAGAGACGTATTGATTTGTGTTGAATATTTCAAACTGATTACAGATGGATTTTATCGAGGAAGGAAAGCGGTTTTTGGGAAA
Source organism: Caerostris extrusa (assembly GCA_021605095.1). Lineage (NCBI taxonomy): Eukaryota > Metazoa > Arthropoda > Arachnida > Araneae > Araneidae > Caerostris > Caerostris extrusa. Next base: position 53,131 of record BPLR01006323.1, read on the forward strand.
AGCCAGTTTCACTATACTGACTGTGATATTTTTCATGGATTGGTTTGAGTTGAATGTGATCGACGTTACTGGTCTGGTTTTGCTGATTGGATTTGTTGGCAAAAAGATGAAGGAGTCTGGCTTTGACTGGACTGATTTTGAGTGGAACCAGAGAGACCCGTTTGAAGTTGAATTGATGGGATATGGATGCATGTTGTTCATGATATACGTGCACCTCTTCATGATTTTTATTCGTTGGCAGCCAATTTTCACCCTCCTAATAACTGGCTTATTGGAGATGCTATTAAAACCCACCTAAACTCGTGGGACGCTGCAAAAGCTAAGTTAAGCTTCCTCAAAACTTAATATTTCGTGAAGATTTTAACAATACTGAAACTATATATCAAGAAAATCTAACAGCATTTACGAATGGATAAAAAGCAAAAGCAAAATAGTTGTATTATTTGATCTTTCTACACCAAGCAAATGAAAAATAGTTTATACTCTTCTAAACAAAATACTTCGTTATCACTGCCATCAAAAAGAGGATTAGGGCTCCTGGCGACACCTCTCTAAAAAAAAGCGCATCGAGATTTCTACCTCCTGGGTGATGTGGAAACGAAATCCTTAATTTGCAATATTGAACAGAAATAGCATTTTTTTTTTGCTTCATAGCCCATGAAAAAAGACTTCATTAATATATAAACTTAAGAATGATTTTTAAAGTTCTAGTAAAGTAACCAATAAGTGTGACTAATGTAAATAATCCTCAATGTCCTGCATTGAGGGGACGGACATCCCATGAGTGATCTACTCCAGCATGGAGGGAAAGGGGGCAGCTTCTGTTGTGATGGAGCACCCGCAGGTAGAAGTCTGACTTTTGCTCCGTGACGCTCTTACAGTCATATGAGACCGTGACCTACGGCTTAAAGTGGATTCCGAACCACTACAAACATCCATGGCACCACCGGGACTCGAACCCGAGGTACCGAGCGCCAGAGCGCTAGCCACTCGACCCTTCAGACCCCCGATAAGTGTTTTTTATTCTGTCAATAATTTCACTTTTTAGTAGTTTCTGAATTTCCAGATAAACTACAAGATAATTATCATTTAAAAAATTTTTGGCCCTCATTCTATAAATATATTAATGAATCCTTTAGACAAAAGTTTAAGAATTGAAATTTATCGCCTTTCTAAGGTTTCAGGCAGTTTTAAGCAAAGGATGAAGAAAAAAAAAAAAAAAAAAAAAAAAAAAAGAAAACAAAAAACCAGAATGTGACGAAAATTACCGGAAAGTGATTTAAATAACTTATAATATTGCCTATAATATAGAAACTTCTTAGGGGTCATAAGGGCCAAAATTGGTATTTACGATTTATGCATATTCCAAAATGGGAAAACTTTTTCTAATCAATGCGTCAAATTTAGCTATTTTCAAAATTGGTGTTTGCTTAAAATAACAGTAACCAATATGCATTTTGCTGGTATACTAAGTACTAAGTACATTTATATTAAATATTTCTAGTTCATATTTTGAAAATTTAAATATATACATACCATTGATCATAAACAATGTCAATGACGGTATTTCTTCAACTATCTATTATAAAATTTTCTTCAAAATATAATGATTCTTAAATATTCATAGTAAGAAAAGAAGAGAGTAGTGCTTTGTTATAGAACATGTCTTTACTGATGAATTTAAAAATAAACATATTTTTGGTCAATAAAAACTCACTCAAATATATTACAATACAATAACTACTCATTATATCGCACATATGGGTTAGACGATGACAAACTTAGGTACCCTGATTTCCATAAATTGAGAAAAAAATTGTGATAGCAAAATTTCTACTGAATTTGAATTTAATGAAATTCATCAAAAAATATTTATCAAACAGGAGTTTATAAAATCAACATGAAAAATAATCAAGCTCGTTTTCTATCTCAAAGATACAAAATGGAAACAAACCAAGATAACAAACATGATATCCCAGTGCAATGTGCGATTAGCCTCAATATTCTGTGAAATTACCTTGTGCACCAAAATGACGATGCCGGCAGCAAAGCCCATTTCTATGCAAAGGCACTTCAAAGACTCTGAAGAATCAAAGGGAACGAATTAAGTGCAGCAATACGTCTCCCTAGAATATCCCAAACATGCTCAATCGGAATCGAATCTGCAGAAAGTGGTGGACATCACATATTCACAATAGTCTCCTCATTGCCATAGTGACCTTAAGTGGCATCTCTATTGTTCAGTTATACCGAAACGGCATTCTTGATCCCATTTTCGTCCTTTCACAGGTGCTGTAGGCAGGGACTGGATTTTCCTATAGGCTAACTAGGCTTCAGCCTAGGACCTCAAGGTCAAGAGGGGCCTACATTCAAATTGTTAGCAAAATTAGAATTACTCTATTCTAAAACAGTAAACACTAAAACACTGAATCAAAAATAAACAGAAATTCTACACATATGACTAACAAACAAACATAATAAGTAATTTACAAACTTAAAGGCCTCATAAGTGGAATAGCCTAGGGCCTCTTTTCATCTAAATCCGGCCCTGGCTGTAGGTAACTCCTTCGTACTTTAAGACGATATTATTAGACCAACAGTAATTTTACCTCGTCCAAGATATGAATATTTAACAGTATTCTGCAATCGGTAAAAGAAAATGACCAACATTTCGACTTCAAAGCTTTTCTTGAAATTAAATGACAGCCGATCCTGTAGCCGCAACATGAGATTTTTTTGACTTCCTTCTCGAGGTCAACCACTTCCTTCCTGCTTCGTAGTATATCTGACAATATTTACTGCAGGGCATCAGCAGCGCATTTTTTATACTGATTAACAACCTCATTAATGGTATAGGATTGTCTTGTGAGGTTAAATGTTCTATATTTCTTTTTGATTTGTGGCATATTTAATTTTAATTTTAATATGTTTTTAATTTGTATTATATTGCGCGGAATTTCGTGCCAGTTGAAATTTTCGAAATTGTATCACTGTAACCATTAGCTTATGTTTTTCATATAATTCTGGAGTATTTCCTCAAATTACTTTAAACCAATATTTCATTCAGCGTCTGTGAATGGTATGATAGCTAGGGACTCATTTATCGAGAAAGTTTTTTATTTTATAATCACTGTATTTTTAATTATATAAGAATAAAAATCAAACATTCCTGCTGAACCTGACGTCTGATGGCATTCTTTAAGTCAGATGCATTTTGAGAATTAAACGTTTACACCTTAGATTTCAGATATCTACAGCCAGAAATCCATTGGAGTGGGCTCAGAGGACCTGGGTGGCCATGGAAATGTAAAATGGCGGGTGATGATTCTATCACCAAACTGTTGTATTGAGAAAACGTTTGAAGACCTCACAAATGGTGGTGCGCCATCTTGCACCCGCATGACATCCGATAGAGCATTTCGCTGGGATACTTGTGTTGGAATTCTTATGCTTTAGTTCGCGCCACGCAGCATCACGTGGTAGTTTTATAGAAATCGTTTGGAACCGATTCAGAATTGCGCTGTTGCCCTGGAAACGGGCTGTTGGTTGCTGTGGAAACGGGCTGTTGCCGTGGAGACCAGCTGTTGCTGTGTAAACGAGTTATTTTATTCTAAAAAGAACATTTTTCTTCCAGTTTAGCTTTTGCCTTTGAGATGTTGCCATCAACCCTGTATATCTTTGTAAATATTGCTTGTAAATAAATGAAGATTCCATAAATGTTTGTATGGATTGATCAATACTTCTCGCACCATCAGAAAGCTGCGGCTAATAAGAAAAATAGAACCACCGATAGAAAGAAACACGATAGTTGTAGTGACAACTTGAAATCTAAAGTATATATATTTAATACGCAAACTACATCTGATTTGAAAAAGGCCATGTCAAGTTCAACACATTCCTCTTGCCATGGTATGTGCTTCTGTTTTCTCCATATTTGTTGTATGCAAAAGTGTCCTCGCGTGTGAAGGAGGTCACGAGGAATATGCGTGAAACACATTAGAATGTTTTGCTTTCTGTTGCTTCTCTGCTTTTATTGATTGTTGTCACTTTTCTTCTTGCTCTGTCTGGGACTGCGGATTTTCGTGCTATAGGTACCTTTCGAACTCCATTTGTGGTTCCAATCACATTCCAATAAAAAAAAATATGTATTTCCATTGGAAATGTTTGAACCGCAACTGTTAGAGCTGATAACCGCAGCTGTTAGAGTTTAGCATGCTAAGGAAATTGAGAGTTGTTGCATACCGTATTTTGGTGACTTATTTCAAATTACCTTAAGACAAAAAATTTCATTCAGTTTTTTGAATTGCCATTCACTTCATAGCTAAAGACTCATATACCGAGAAAGTTTTTTTTTTTTTTATAATCACCCTGTGAATGTATTTTGTGGACAAATACGTAGTTTGATGTATGTTTTTATACAGGTGTTTGTGTTTCAATTAGTTTTGAGTTTCGTTTTTTTTCCTTTTTCGAATCTGTACCTTTTTTATTAAGTTTTGAAATTTACATATAAAATATCGCATTAAAAAAAGAAAATAATCTTGAATTTGCTTTTAACAGCAATTAAATAATGATTAATTTCTCTATTGAATTGATATTTCACTATCGAACATTCTTTTTTACTGCGTGTTTTCGAAAGGATTTCACTTGTGGTAATTTGAAGAGTTTTCTGGTATTGTTAGGAGAAAAAATCGAAACACTAAAAAAAGTTATTAATTATTCACGAGACACAATGCTAAGCGTCGCACTCAATCGATAAATCTATAACATTGAGTCAAAACCTTTTTTTTTTTTTTTTTCCTCTCGTACGTATCCCTTGATAAAACTTTTCAATTACGAGCACTTTTGCCTCCTCTAACATCCTTCTATACAAAAAAAAAAAAAAAAAAAAAATGTTATTTATAGGTAGTAATGTTCCAGGTTAATTAATAAAATAAATCTAATTGTTGACGCTTTCAGGTTTTTATTCAATTTCTTCTATTAGCTCACATTCACCCTATATATATCTTGTTCAAATTTTCAATCGTTAACAAAATATTTTTTTTCATTCATCCACTCAAGTTCAAATGCATTTTTTGAACTTGCAGTGGATGACACTGGATGTTAGTACAGTTTTTTCAAATATTAATTCAGTAATTAAATTTTATTCATTAATTTTAGTTTTTTTCAGATTTAAGTTGCATGTATCTACCAATAGTTGGCGCCAGATAAACTTAAAAAATGAATGAAAATTATTTATAAAGGACTTTCGGCAATAGAGTGAAAAAAAGTAGGAATTGACTTTAAATTTTTTTTTTTTTATGTTGCTTGTTTTTTTACTGGTGTGGTGGATTCCGCGTTAACCAGGGCAGAGAATCAGAAGGATCGGGGGGCTCGAGAGACCTGCTGCACTGCACTCCCTTTGTGCCACCTCAGTTTTAGACCAATACCATCAAGAGTGCTTTTTACATTAAAGTTTGACATTCTTAATTTTTCTACCATGTTAAATTTGTTAAAGTTTTATAAAATATTGACAAAAACCTATCTATTTAAAATAATTGTTTTAAAAAGCATAAATAGAAAATGAATCAATTTTTTACCAAATTATTCGACCCGAAAAAAGGATAACGATTAGATTATTATAAAAGGAAATGTAACAGGAAAAAGCACACATTTTCATTATGCACAAGTTGTCGAAGATATCGAGGAACATTATTAAATAAAAGCAATTAAAATCTATTGATAAAATTTTCTTGAAAAAATACTTATTTAACTCTTAATATATATCGGAAATTTGCTTTAAAACTGACATGTGAATGTAATTAAATATTGATTCATTTAAAAAAAAAAGGAACAAATAGGTGAAAATAAACTTTAAAAAATAACTTCTTCTTCTTCTTAAACTTCTTTACTTGCTTTTTTCTAGTGTGATATTAGAAAATTGTTCCTTTCTAAAAAGTATCATAAAAGTAAGAAATTTTTAATAAAAAGTCATAAAGTAATAAGTTATTAACATACTTCAGAATTCATCATAGTTATCTTTGTATTTACTTTGTCAGCATAAAAACAATTATTTCCACTTTGAAAAATTTTTTATTTGCCAATTATTTATTTTTAAAAACAACAAAATTAATTCTAAAGAAATCAATTACATTGTTATTGACTTTTTCAAACACGAAATCATATCTAAATAAAAGACGCTAAAAAGTTCATGCTTTATTTAAAAAAATAGAGCAGTCACTTTGCCAAGCCTCAACACGAAACCACACGCGGTTGGGACATCTTCGTTTGTTGAAAAGTATCAATACCAGGTACACATTTTCAGCGTTTTCTGGAAAGGATTAACAAAGAATTGCATTGAATGAATAGAAATTATATTTTTGAAACCGCCATAACTTAATTGCCATAACCATAGGTTAGAGAAGGAAAAGTATTTTTTACTGCAAACTAATCCAAGATTAAATGGCACAAAATGTTTTATTTTTCAAATTAACAGCTATGAAGAAGATAATTTAAAATTTTGGACTAAGTTCTCACACAATATGCTAGTGAATTTGTTGAAAGCAAAAATAAACCATCCACAAAATTGATTAAAGAAGCATTTCTTCCGATTTTCCTTCTTTTTTTCACCTAGAAGGAATGGAAACTTTGCCATACCCAGAATTTTTTGCAGGAAGTCATTTTTTCAAGCTGGCATGGAATTTCCCAAAATATTTATTTCCGTCTCTCTTGTGCTTCATCATAGTGGCACAAAGTCTGTGGCTGATTTTCTTTTACGATGCCAGGGATGAGTTGACTGCATTGGTTATTCTGTTCCTCCAACTATGGATCTACATCATCTTGTTTCGATCCCGCACCAGAATTCGTCTGCTGACGGAAAACCTTTACAGAATATCGCATATGCTAAGTGTTCACACTATCCAGCGAAAACGCACGTTGAAGATTTACATTTGGGTGTATTGTCTACTCGTGAAGTGCGGGACTGCATGCTTCGAAGTGGCTCTTTTCAATTCTGGGATGATAGCTCACGACCAGTACAAACTGCGGAATTCTGAATTTATTCCTGGATACTTAAAAGAACGTTTAATGGTCATTTCAAACGGTGGGTATGCTTTCATGATCTTAATAGGGAATGGATTCTTCGCAGTGTTGCCTGGATATTATTGCTTTGTATGTTGCTGCATGAAGACCTTTTTCTTACATTTTGTATGGAAATCGAGAATTTTAATTGCACATCAAGATTATCGGAGAATTTTGAAAATCTACAAAGAAATGAACGATGCAATGATCATGATGGATAATTTTATGAGTCTACCCATTTTGGTTTCCGTAGTAAATATCTTGATAACTCTATTTTGGTTCGGTTACAGTTTTGCATTCACGCCGAGTGTTAACAACGCGTCGGACATATTTGCTTATATGGGATTTATACAGTATTTTGTGTTGCTGCTGATCATTTTACCTCCAGCTGCAGCTACCAACCAAGCAGCGGCTGCGGCGAGGGAAACCGTGCTGTCTTTGCAGGGTGGTTTCCAATGCAGTATAGCATTATAAAGATGGATGTGCGCCAGAAGATTCATGCAAAAACTGCTTTAACATTGTGGAAAATTTATCGAATAACAAATCTTTGCTCATCAGTGCTATAGGCACGTTAATTTCATATGGATTCCTAGTTGGCACTCTAGGAAGTGTACAAAATTCAAATAACGAGAAGCAGTAAAATATTTATTAATATAAAATTCAATTGATATAAATTTCTGGAACTTATCCAAATTGTTATAGAATTATATTTTTAATGTCGATAAAACTCTTAAAGTTATTTGTGCGAGATAAAACTATAATTTGGGTCAATTCCCTTTTTACCTTCTTAAATTATTTTCTAAACTATCATTTTAAAAATGATCTTTACATCTATTGTTTTAATTGGAAAATACTCATGTTAAAAAAAAAAAAAAAGGTTTTATAACACACAATATATTAAAAGTCCCAATGGTGATATTTATTGTCAAAAACTCAATGTGAAGCATGCACTAAACATATCAGTAAACAAATTATCCAACCACTATTCTTGTTATTTTAAAACACCCTGCCCTGAAATGAATGAATTTTTTTAAGTTGTCATACTGCAATGAATACTCGGAACTTAATTTCGGTAACGGAAAGTGGGCGAGCAAACATGTAATTAGAATCATTCAAGAAGCTTTTAATGCAAGGAAATTAAATGAATCATATCGTAAAAGCATAATCAACTACAAAATACGCAGAAAAGAATTCAGGTCATATGTATGCTGGGAATTTTAGAAATTTCTTAGCAACTGCAAATGAAATTTCGTATCTTCCTTTGTGCTGTTTTAACCAGAATTTAACATCATATGATAGAGAGTTTTTGCATAAAGTTTTGTAATCGTCCGATATGTTTTTCTTCCTACCGTGCATGCTAGTAGGAATAGCTCAGTAGTGCAGTATTACAGATATGCATGCGCAATAGGTACAATGTTTCCTATGAGCATGCGCGCTAGGATGAAAAAATATCGGACGTTAAAAAAACGTTATGCAAAAACTCTCTAATATCATCATAATATAATAGAGCAAAAACTCTATAATGAAAAGAAAATTGGCTTCTTGTAATGCATGTGTATTAACTAAATACGGTAAAGAAAATTTTAATCAAAATTGTAAAATAGCCACTAGCAATATTTTAGCAAATTTAACTCATGGACATTTTCAATGCGGAAAGCAGATCATTTTCTATTAATTATTGATGCTTATAGATGTTATTTAGTATTAAACAAAAATTCACGTTGATAATTATTTCAAACAATATTTAGCAAAGTACGCGGGACATCTAGGCATTAACCTACAAGCAATAAGACTTGACACTGATTTAGAAATTAATAATAAAAAAATTTGAAATTATTGTAAATGATTTCGGAATATAATTACGATAGAAAGGGGATGATATTGGTTAACGACTTTAATCATTAATGCTAAAAATGATAACGATTATAATTATAACACTAACTATTATAATTATGAACTATAATAATTAAAATTGTTAATTTTTATCATTCTAAATTTTTGCAGTAAAATAATTAAATATGCACATTTTTAATTTGTTTCTTAGTTTCTTGATGTGTTTTTAATATAAAATTATTAACTAAAAACTTTCTTTGCTAAAAATTTGTTGAACATTTTTTTTCTCAGCATTTTTATTTTAGTTAGATAGCACATATTAAATTATTTCATATCTAAATATTTGCACTTCTGTATGTGTATAATACCAAAATGCTGATAAGAGCAGAGATTCTTAAATAAATAATTTTAAAATGGAACTTTATTGTAAAAAAACAATTCTATTTAATTAAAAATAATTAAGAATTTATTCTCCGTTTTTTTTTATTAAACGTCATTAAGTAAATGTCTTTTCAGTGAAGAAAAAAATTGATTTCAATTTTATATTTATAACTTTTTTTTATTCTGTTAAAATTTTAAAAATTAAAAAAAACAATCAAAAATAAATCAATATAAAATTTTTCTAAAAATATATCATCAATAGAAAATGATTCACATTTATTTAGACATTATTTCCTTGTTTGAAAATCAGGTAAATAACTAGTTTATTAAATCAGAAAATGCAACAGCTGCAACATCAAATGATGGACAAATGGTAAAATATTTTGTAATACGTTTACTTAATAATATATATTTATTTCGTATATACTTACTTAAATTACTTACTACAACCCTACCTAGAAATTGTAGATAAAATTTTCTGAGATCTAATATAATTTGCTTTTCTCTTTATATATTTTCCAGAAATTTTCATAGAATATGTGCGACAAGTGCAATGTTCTTAGATATGGATCTATCTATATAAAAGAATAAATATCCTTTATTTAAATAGACGATATTGCACTAAATTAATTGATTTTCTTAAATTAGATATTTGAGAACCGTTTGCTTCCAAAATATTAAAAGCAAAAACTTTTAATTAAAAGGACAACATAATATGCTATTATACATTAGAATTTATAATAGGAGATTACTGGAAGAAAAATTTTATTATAGTACGGTTTGTTTAAAAAAAAAATCATGGAATGGAAGATTAAACTAGAAAATCTTAAAAATGAATATTTTTATCATGAATTATGTGTGAAATATAATTTAAAAATTTGGTAAATTAAAAATAAAAAGAAATTACAAAATAATCAATGGAAAATGTTTCAAACGCAGTGTATAAATATAATAATATACAATAATACTTTTTAAAAAGTATAGTTGTATGCATTTTTTTTCGTCTTCCAATTTAAAGAATGAACTTAAACTCCTATCTTGCCGTCAGGAAACACTGCCAGAGAAAACACTACAAACCCTACACTGCAAAACGCTGAGTAAAAACAAAAACTTATCTTATTTAAGTTAAATTAAAAGGTCCATACGAGAGAAATAAGGCAAATAAGTGGAAAAGGCAAGCAACTGTAAAAATAAGTACAAAGTCCCAAAATTAAGAAAAGAAAAATAAAAGTATATTAAAGGTAGGCGACAATTATTTATTGTCAGTAAAAACACACGCAGCACAATTTCCATTTTTGAAACTAAGTTATTTGCCAATATTTAACTGTTTTACATTTAAGAGCATAAAATTAAAAATGAAGAGGAAATCATTGTTTATAACTTTTGATATATAACACAAAAACCAACACGAACAAGTTATATATAAAAAAAATGTTTAAGTCAATTCCTACCTTTTTTTCTCTATTGCAGAAAATCCTTTATAAATAATTTTCATTCATTTTTTTAAGTTTATCTGGCGGTATTATTGGCCATCTATTGGTAGATATATGCAACTTAAATCTAAAATTAATTAATTTAATTTAATTACTGAATTAATAATTGAAAAAACTGTATTAACATCCACTGTCATCCACTACAAGTTCAAAAAAAAAAAAAAAAAATGTATTTGAACGTGAGTGGACGAATAAAAGTATTTTAGGAAAGATTGAAAATTGGAACAAGATATATATAGGGAGGGTGTCAGCTAATAGAAGGAATTGAATAAAAAGCGTGTTGTTTTCTTAATAAAAAAGTGTTACAGCACTTATACAATCCATCAATCCGAAATCATATCCTCAAGAAAATGTGTCATCACCTTTTCTTATAACTATCAAAATGCATAAAGCATTTTAGGTGTGTTTTTTAGAATGATTGAAAAAAACGAAATTTTTGGTAGTCGAAATTTTTCTCCTGAAACCGGCATAACTTCAGCAAAAGTGTATTTCATAACAGTTTGGTTTGTCGCTCTACGGTCATCTTGTGCACACTTTTAGGCTAAACAGACCGGGACCTACAGTTTAAATGGAATCCGAACCACTACAAACATCCATGGCACCGCCGGGACTCCAACCCGAAACCTGTTTTACCGAGCACTAAATAAAAAATCGAATAATTTTCACCATGTTAATAAATTTAACATAATAAGAAATTAAGAAAAAAATTAGATCCAAAATGTACATGCCTAATATTTTTTCCATGATAAATTTATAAAAGTTATGCTAAAGAATAACAAAAATCTAATCGATGTCAAACAACCATTTTAAAAGGCATGGAAAGAAAATGAATCAATTATTTTACGACATTATTCGACCAAAAACAGATAATTGTTAGAATATTATAAAAAGAAAATATAATAATAGAAGCACACATTACTATGCTGCATAAGTTGATAAAGCTATCGATAAATATCACGAAATGTATATGTTTAATAGCACTAATTAGGATCTCTAGGTAAAAGCCTTTTAAGTAATACCCATCTACCTCTTTATATAAATATCGGGAAATTACTTTAATATTTTCTTGTGTAATGTAACTAAATATTGATCCATATAACAATAAAATGTATCAAACATGTGAAATTAAGAAATTACATAACAATAATTGTACTTTTTTCAATAGAATAATAGAGAATTGTTCTTTTCTAAATAGTTTAAAAATCGAAAGTTTTTCATAAAAAGGGATAACTTAATAGTCTATTAACAATATATTAGAATTTATAATAGGGAGATAATGTTGAAAGAAAAAATGATTATCCTACTGTTTGTTATAAGAAATTATTTAATGACTAAAAATTATTGAATTTGAAGGTAGCCTATTTTCATCCTACATTGTAAGAAGAAAATAATTTATATTCTCTGCCAAATTATAACAAATAAATGGAAATTTTCATTTTAAATGTTTTCCGTTCAATTGCCAAGTAACTAAATAAATAAATAAAGACAATTGAAATTATAATAGAATTGTAGGATAATGTTTCATAGGCTGCATGCAATTAAATTAAAAATAATAATTCCGTACATTTACTGTCAGCAAAAATACAGCATTGAAAAAAATTTATCTGTCAATTATTTTCATTTAAATGGAATAAATTGAAATTTGGATAAATTCTATATATTGATTATAGCTCTTTCTTTCTTTTCTATTTTCTTTCCAAACACGAAAGCGATTATGAATAAAAGTCGAGATAAACCATGACTATGATATCACGGACATTTTCTGTATTTGGAAATTAATAAAAGTACACTGTTGAATATAACAAAATTATGTCTTTGAAACTCGTGAAGGTGAGCGAGGGAAAATATTTCTTACTGGCAATTATTTAAGGATTATATGGAATAAAATATTATATTCTTGTAAACTCATAACTATGGATTTGATAATTTAAAATTTCGAATTAAACTCACCAAATGCTAAACTGAGAAGTGTGTGAACTCGCAGAAAGCAAAAATGAATAATTCACAAAATTGGATAAAAGAAGCGTTTTTGCCGATTTTCCTACTTTTTCACTTGGAAGGAATGGAAACTTTGCCATGTTCTGAAAAAATTTCAGGAAGTAAGTTTTTCAAAGCTTTATGGAATTTCCCCCAAATACTTATTTCCGTTTCTCTTGTTCTCCGTCATAGTGATACAAAGTCTGTGGCTGTCTTTCTTATCCGATGGCAAAGATGAGTGGACTGCATTGATTATTTCTGTTCCTCGAACTGTGGATCTACATCATCTTGTTTCGATCCCGTACCAGAATTAGTCTGTTGACGGAAAACCTTGAGAGAATTTCGAACATGTTTCGTGCTGAAACAATCCAGAGAAAACACATGTTGAAGATTTACATTTGGGCGTATTGTCTATTCGTGATGTGCGGGACTGTATGCTTTGAAGTGGCTCTTTTCAATTCTGGGATGGTAGTTCAAGACCAGTACAAACTGCGGAATTCAGGATTTGTCCATGGATACTTAAAAGAGCATTTAGTGGCTATTTTAAACAGTGCGTATGCTCTCATGATCTTAGTAGGGAATGGTTTTTCCGTTGTGTTGCCTGGATATTACTGCTTTGTATGTTGCTGCATGAAGACATTTTTCTTACACTTTGTAGGCGAATCGAGAATTTTGATTGCACGTCAAGATTATCGAAGAATTTTGGAAATCTACAAAGAAATGAACGAGACAATGATCATGATGGATAATTTTATGAATCTTCCCATTTTTGGTTTCAGTAGTAAATATCTTAATAACTCTCTTCTGGTTCGGTTACAGTTTTGCATTCACGCCAAGTGTTAACAACACGTCTGGCATATTTGTTGCCATGGGATTTATACAATACTTTATGTTGCTGCTGGTCACTTTACTTCCAGCTGCAGCTGCCAACCAGGCTGCGGCTGCGGCGAGGGAAACGGTGATGTCTTTGCCTGGTTGGTTTCCAAAGCAGTACAACACCATAAAGGTTCACGTGCGCCGTGAATTCATGCACAAAACCCCTTTGACATTGTGGAGGATTTATCGGATCGACAAGTCTATGCTTATCAATGCTATAGGCACTCTAATTTCATATGGATTTCTGGTTGGTACTCTAGGAAGGATCCAGAATTCGAATAGCGAGAGCTAATAAAATATTTATAAATATAAAATTCAATCGATATAAAATTTTGGATCAGTTTTTGATATACAATTGTATTAAGCGCTCGGATAGCTTATTCTACTTTTTTTTAAATGCTTATACAAGCTTTTTTAAACAGATTTAAGTATTAAAGATTGAACTGTATAATTGTATTTCTTAGATTCTTAATGTTCAGTTTTTGTATTTTCGTCGTTACTCTATGTAGTAGGTAATAGAGCACTGCCGACAAAAAAATTGAATAAATGGAAAATTAACTAAAGATTTAATTAAATAAAATCTAATGCATTAATTAAAATTTTTTTTACCACTATTCATTTATTCCTACACCAGAAGAAATAAATTCATTAATCCTACGCACATAACATGGATATATATATATTTCATTTAATGTAAAGTTCTGAAAAAAATTATTCAATAAGTGTGAAAGTTCGCAAAAAAACGTAAACATTTTTGATGAATTTTCATTTAAAAACAATTCTCATTTTCTGAAACAAGCGGAAGTGAAAATCTCATTTTTTTAACTCATATTCAATTTAAAAATTCTGTGTTTTACCATAATAGCTTTAATATGCACATGCATATAGATCTTAAGTAACCTACAGTAAGAAGATATCATTAAAATAAAATTGAAATGTTCCCTTTTAAATTTACTGGAAATAATCATTAAAATAAAAACAGTGCTATAATAAACTTTAAATGTTATTATCATTTCAAATTGTGAAATTTAATAGAAATTTTTTTTATTACTAACAACATCACAATATTTTTTTTATTATTGACAATAGATAATTCTAAACTTAATTTAATAAAATTATTCTTCGAATTACATTTGATTCATTAAATTGATTTTTAAACATTCATCCTAATAAATAAAACACGCACACGAGACAATTCAATTACTGTGTTTTTTCGTGTGTATAATATATTATTATGCATCGAATGAATTGGTTAAAAAAAGTGCTTAAAATGAGCATTATAAATACAAAAATCACAATTGGGAATTTTGAATGAATTTTGACTTATTTATTTTGTTTTGTGAAAGCGCATAAAGTAGTAACTTCATTTTCGAAATAAATCTACAATATTAATAATATTCGTTTTGATAGTATTTTTGAATTCAGAAATAGCAAAGAACTAGTTACTATTTCGAGAATGGCCACGACTTGCTTAGAGAAAATTTTTCTTTCCACTATTAGTACTTTTCCATGTTATTGGAATGGAAACTCTTCCTCGTCCTGATTTATTCAAAAAAAGTCACTGTTTAGATGGGCATGGAACTCCCCGAAATATTTCTACAATCTAGTGGTCTTTTTCGACATAACGTTGCAAATCATGCATGTGTTCATGTTCAGGGACACAAAGGGCAATGCGCGTCAGTCGCTGTTCTGCTACTCCCGCTATTAGCTCATATCTCTATCTATCGATCTCGGAGAAAATCAGGCTCATCCTGAAAAAATTGTCCAGAATATTCAAAATCTTAAACTCCACTGAAGAGTGTAAAACGTACAAAATTTCAATCGTGTTTGCCTGCTTTTGCCTTAACATTGCACCGACTTACGCAGCTGTGTTCTTCAACTCCAACATGAGATTACAAGACCGCGAAGATGTTATGAATAACCCACATATTGGCGAAAATTTAAAAATCATTGGCTTGATTATTCTGGATGTGTGGTTCGTGTCAAATATTTTGGTAACTGTAAGCTTTTTTGCTCCGTTTTGCTTATATTTTCTGTTTACTTGTTGCTATACAAAAGTCTTATTAGAAAAATTCATATCTCAATTCAAGATTATGGTTTTAAGAAAGGACTACCAAATTTTACTTGAGGATCTATCACGAGTTGAAACAGGTGATCGAATTGATGGACGACTTTCTTTCTTATCCTGCATTCGTAACCGTGATTAGCATCTTGGCATCACTCTTCTGGGCTGGATATACCATGGTGTTTTTTCACAATGATGATTACGCATCCATTGCGTGCCTTTCCTTGGTCATCGTGCTTTTCTCGTCATACCTCTTCATGATAATGCTGCCTGCTTCGTCGGTGAATGAATCCTCCGCAGTCGCCAAGGAGGCCATCTTTTCTTTGCCAGGGTACATCCCGCGCCATTACAAGGCCCTGAAGGCCTGCGTGCGAAAGAGATTCAGACAGCGAGAACCTACTTTGACTTTGTGGAGGATATACAGGATCGACAAACCTCTGCTAATCAGTACAATCGGAACGCTTGTTACATATGGGTTTTTAGTGGGAACTCTGGGCTCTGTTCAAAGCTCGATAAGTGAAATGTAGTAGTTACAAATAAATAATGTCAAATAAACTAGTTACATGTAAAAGTTACACCCTTGTTACGCACGGATTTTTAGTGAGAATTCAGGGCAATGTTCAAAGTTCGAAAAATTAAACGTATTGCACTTCCTGTATCTCTATAGTTGTTTTCATATGCTCGGCACTTTTATCGTGGGGCACTCCGGACACAACTCGAGGTCATTGCACTGCTGGATCCTACTTAGGGTCCAGCAATAGATGCAATTCTGTACAAATAGATGCCTGGTTCCCTGTATTCTCAAGCGGGCCACCACATGTTGGAGGTAATATTTTCTGCAAATTGCATTTATGGAGGCATATCAAAACGCATATTAAACAAGTATTTTGTGGCAATGAAAACCAACTCCTCTCATTTGTGTAAATATGTAACAAAAATATATTGTTATGGAAATTCCTGATTTTTATTATCAGTAAAAGGATGTGCTATAATCCCGTTAGGTCTACTTTTACCTATGATTGGCAGCCACTTATTTGTAGAAACAAGCAATTTCAGCTTTAAAAGAAAAGAAAATTAGGAAAAGACCAAGATTAACAGACCATAATGTGCAATTATTATTGGTGACTTGATGGAGTGCCTTGTCGCGCAACGACCACACCACCACTTGGCGAATGGTGAACAGTGGTTCGTGGTCCAGCCCTTTGCCAATTGTAAGAAAAATTAAATAAATCAGAGAAGGAATAATAATTTCTAACATCAGAGAACAAAAAACATTACAATTTAAGTTACAAAGAAAGTAAAAATACAAAAAAAAAAAAAAAAAAAAAAAAAAAAAAATCATCCCATAAGCAAAAATATTAAAAAATTAAAGGAATAAGCACTGATGATAAGTCCAATAACAAAATGCAATAAAAAGAAAAATATTAACGAGGCTACAGCGAAACCGAAATCGAAAAATCTCCAGAAGGGAGGAAATTAACATTAACAAATAATTTCCTCCCTTAGCGAGTATAGCGAGGTCTTTTGCGATTTCTGGGTAGAGTGACGTCATAGTCGTATATTTTTAAATCATTTAGAACAGGGTTAGTGGATCGGGAAACGGAGTCATAAAAAGTTTTTGCAAGTTTCTCGACGAATGCGCGGAAACTAGAATATCAAGAGAGTGCCGAATATCATTATTTCTGAAATACCAGGTTGTATCAGAGATCATACGAATAATTTTATTTTTCGAGCACGAGAAAGTTGCTATTATTGGCTGTAGAACCCCAAACTGGACTCGCATATGCAATGACAGGTCTAAGATAAGAAAGGTAGATTAATTTTTTTATACAAATTACGGGGAAGAGTTTTTCTTAATTGATTATTGAATTTAGTGTGTAGATAATTAATATGCGATTTATATGTTAATTTGCTGTCAAGTATTATGCCAAGGTATTTAGTTTCTTTGGACCAGGAAATATTAGCATTATAAATAGTTATGTTAGGGGAATTAGTTTATTTTTCCTGGTGAATAGCATTGCTTCAGTTTTCGAGACATTAAGTTTTATTTTCCAGTTAATGAGCCAATTTTTCAAGCGTGTGTATGTAGTTTTGTAAGTTTTTCCTGATTATGTTTATGTTTCGCCCCTGTGTGTTAATAACAGTATCGTCCGCGTAAAGTGTTAATTTAATTTTGTGATCTTGTGGGATGTCGTTGGTGTATATGTTAAACAAAAATGGTCCCAAGATCGAGCCCCTGAGGAACACCGGCAAGGATATGACAGTTTTTAGAATCAGTGTTATCTACAGAAACAACAAAATTTCTGTTTGTAAGATAATTGTGTATGGTACGGATTAAGTAGGTAGGACATTGATATTTTATCATTTTATATATTAAACCATTGATCCAAACACGATCGAACGCCTTAGCGACATCCAGGAAAACTACTGCAGTGTCCATGAAAACTCTTTTGAAATATTTTCTGTGAGATTATAAAGTTGATGCGTAGTTGACAAGTTTTTTGATAAACCCGAATTGCTGCGAAATTAAAATGTTAGTTTATCAGATTCTTCATTTAGATGTTAACAATTACGCGTTCAATTAGTTTGGTTTATGAGCAGGAGAGTAGAGATCGGTCTGTAAAGCTGTTAGGAGGTTGGGTCTTTGCGGGTTTTGATTTGAAGAATGCATAATGTGCAATCAATTATAAAAATAAATATAGTTAAACAAATTCAATAACATTTTTAAGATTTTAATTAAAAAAACGTTGCCAAGTTTCTCCATAAAAAAATAATGATATAATTTTATTTAAATAATTGTGACTAAACAAAATCACAGCTTTTGCATTCACGATTTTTCTATCATGGCTAAATTCTCTATAGTATATATTTTATTTTGGCCAATGCTAATAATAAAAACTGATTTCCTACCTATTTCAACTTTTGTACATGCGGCTAGAATCCTGATGTACAATACTGAATGTGGTTTTGGCAGTAAACAAGTTTGGCACCCCACCTTCCATGAGATCATTGAAGGAACTTGGTTCTACCTGTTTAGATGCCACGACGCGGTTTATTTAACAAGGATAAAAGTTATTTCAACTACTTAATACTTTATATTTTTCATAATCGTTGAAGCAGATCCACAGGTAGTGCCCCGTCCAATGAAAAAGCAGAGTTTTTCCTCATTCACCTCTATGCTCTGAAGCCTGGTTCGGTGATGGGAGTCACCGGTGGAACTTCATAGTATCACGAACATGGGCTGCTTGTAGATAGATAGTTTTCTAGGGATGTATAGTACTTAGCAGGAGATTTTTGAATCATGCCGAAGAGAATATTTGTGATTCAACCAGGCCTGCTGACAACGAGATGTTGTAAAGCATCTCGTATCGTTGGTCCAATGGGCCTGGGATGAGGAGTACCCATCGTGGTTTTCTCTCTCTTGCGAGCCACAAATGCTGGGCAGTTATCCCCTAGCGAAAAGTCCTCCTGTAAGACTGCACACTTTCCCCTCAGGCTGTTCGGGCTGAGGTCTTCATATCACCAGCGCAGCTACAGCCTCTTGTTTTGTTCGTGATATGTATGGGGTTCCACTCGACATTCCATCATCACCACCTGATTTGCAGAGGCTCTGCAGACCACAGAACTATCTACCACGAGCAGAGGTTGAGGTGAGATGAAAACTTCTCTACTTTTTCAGTGAGATCTGTTTGTGGCATACTATAATGGATACACGGAGGATTCGCTGGTGTGAAAAATATAAAGTACTAGTAAATCAGTTGGAATAGCTTTTATCTCTGTTAAGAACCGTGTCGTGGCATTCTAAATAGGTAGAACCAAAAGTTCTTTCAATGGACTCAAGGAAGGTGGTGCCAAACTTGTTTATCACCAAAACCACATTCAGTATTGTACATCAGGACTCCAGCCGCATACAAAAAAAGTTGAAATAGGTAGGAATCAGTTTTTTATTATTAGCATTGCACAAAAATAAAATATATACTACATAGAGAATTTAGCTACGATAGAAAAATCGTGAAAAAAAGTAAAAGCTGTATTTTGTTTAGTCACAATTATTTAAATAAAAATTATATCATTATTTTTTATGGAGAAACTTGGCAACGTTTTTTAATTAAATCTTAAAATGTTATTGAATTTGTTTAACTACATTTATTTTTATAATTGATTGCACATTATGCATTCTTCCAATCCTTAAACCCGGCAAAGACCCAACCTCTCCTAACAACTACAGACCGATCTCTCTACTCCCTCCTGCCTAAGTAAAACTAATTGAACGCGCAAATTGTTAACATCCCAGATGAAGAATCTGATAAACTTAACTGTTTTAATTCTCAAGCAATTCGGGTTTACCAAAAAACTGTCAACTACGATCAAAGCTTTATAATCTC